>OMKQ01099308.1:0-12542 GCA_900302335.1 Phycis phycis
CAACATTTAATTTTCCCTGACAAGAGTACATTTGCAATCTAATGGCAAAATTCAGTTTGAAATTCAAAAAAGAGTCGACTGGTACCGCCATCACTAAAAGGAGAAAAAGGTCGGCTGGCGAAATCTCAGCTCTTCTCCATTTTGACACCGCAGTGGTGGAACGAGCTCCCCGCCAATGTCAGGACTGCAGAGTCACTCCCCATCTTCCGGAAGAGACTCAAGACCCACTTGTTCAGAGTTCACCTGAACCCTGCATAACTATCCTCATGCTCTTATTTGTTGTACGTCTTGGCACTTTAATCTTTGTAATTTGGCACTTTGATCGCTCTTTGTAACTTGGCACTTAGTCAGAGATGTTGTACACTAGCAATGGTTAATCTAGCACTTGAAATGCTTGAAACTTGTTCTGGTAACTTTCTTACTGTATTAGTAGCAATGACATGTTTCACCTTCTGATGACAAATGTACTCTTTGTAAGTCGCTTTGGATAAAAGCGTCTGCTAAATGCCCTAAATGTAAATGTAAGATTGGTGTATGATACACTAAACACTACACTCTTAACACATGACTAGTACACTACACTAATGCTCTACGAGAAAAACCAGGGCTGCGATGATGTCATTTGTGGTTTGCACTGGCTTGTGCGGGTCACGCACGGCTACTGTACATTAGGTTTAATACAGAGAACAGGCAGAGTTCTACCTTGTGGTGGCTCTTGGTAGGTGTGGGAGGTTCCAGTAGTTTGGTTGGTCATGAGGTCATCATGCTGATAGTGAGGGCTTTATCATTATATTATCATTGTTATTTACATTTAGGGCATTTAGCAGACACTTTTGTCCAAAGCGACTTACAATAAGTTTCTTCAGCTTCAGTTTCTTCTTTGTTGTTATCTAATCATGACGTAACTGTTGTTTGCAGGTAGATGGAAAACACCAACAGGTTGATGGTACATTCGAGCGTTTGCAGGTTGACATTCAGCATCTGGATTTAAGTGAGTAAAGCCATACTGTTTCTTCAGTTTTTCTACGTTTAAAAATGTATTCTAGGATTAGTAACCAGTAAACTGTGTTTTAACAGGTCTATGATGTAACAGGGTTAGATTAGATTAGATTATACTTTATTCATCCCACAGCGGGGAAATGTACTTGTCACGGCAGCAGAAAAGTGTAGTACACACTACAGAAATTAAAGTAGAAAGGGGCAAACACTACAACGGTTAGGTCTATGACGTAACAGGGATAGGTAGAGGGTATAGGGGCATTTAGCAGACGCCTTTGTCCAAAGGGACTTACAATCAGTATAGTTGTGGGGTTCGACACGTGCACAATTGGAAGAGGGGGGGATCAAGGTGCTCGAACCACCGACCCTACGGTTAGTGGACGACCCGCTCCGTCCACCCGCTCTACCCACTGAGCTGCTGTCGCGCCAGGTGGCAGGGTCCCAGGGTTAGCTCTATGTTGTAACAAGTAACTTCTCAATGGCGTAGGGAGGAGAGAGGGAGGGGACACTTCTTTTGCTTTTAGTGTCAGCGTTTCTTTTCTGCTCACTCTGTGGGTCAGGGCTGTACGCCTGCCAAATCTTACCTGAAGTGGCTTTCATCTTATCTGCAGCTTTAATGGAGATTGTGAGTTTCTAGTGACAGGAAAACTCTAACTTTAACGTTTTCCTTTCTTTGAGTTGGGTGTTGGCATGGTTATTGCCCAAGTGCAATTTTAATTATACAAAGATGAACAATGATATGGATGTAGTATGTTACTGCCATGTTCCTGCTTGTAGGTAAAGTAAAAAGGGACTTTGATGACTGTGGTATGATTTCGCTTGTAGGCAAAGTCGCCCTCCTCAAGAAGACAGGTCTCTCTGTGGTCGGCGTAGGGAAGCACCTTTGTGGAGCTGCAACAGGTATGTTTTATAGTGTATCTCTGCTGAATCGGTTTGTACTGCATAAACAATATCTGAGGGATGTTTTATCCGCCTTTTCTCCTCTGAACAGACCTGGCTCTTCGATGTTTGTTTGAGAGAGTTGACCCTTCCTTCAGCTCGGGAACTGAACCTCCCAGTAAACGGGCCCGACACCAGCAGGAGCCCACCACCCCTGAGCCAACACCACCCAGTCTTGAGCCAGCACCACCCAGCCACGAGCCGGCACCACCCAGTCACGAGCCAGCACCAACCAGCCACGAGCCGGCACCACCCAGCCACGAGCCGGCACCAACCAGCCATGAGCCGGCACCACCCAGTCACGAGCCTGCACCACCCAGCCAGGAGCCTGCACCACCCAGCAGGATGGATGTGTGTGGAGTGGCCATCGCCTTATGCTGCCACCACCGCTGTGAGTGGAGACCCTACGTGGGGAAGCAGTTCTTCAGAGAGAACGGTTTAGGAGCGTCTGAGTTCGCAGCCTTCCAGCGAATGTCCAGTTGGGCGACGTGTGGCGGAGATCTGGCTCACGGTGGAGAACTTGAATCAGCAGATGAAGACATCTTTAATGGGTATTGCTTTCCATATATTGTGTCCATATGTTTCATTGTATACTTCACATCACTGTATATCTCTTAAATAAAACCCTAGCTAGCATAGAACAGTTTGAATCCCAAATGAAATTACAAGATGCATAACTTATACACTTAAATAATGTATTGTTGTTCATTGTCCTAACCTTTAACCCTAGCCTTCACGTTTGAACGGTGCTTTATCGCCCATCCGGCGATGAAGACATAACCCTAACCCTGCAGGCTCAATGCACTGTGTGCGCTGTTCAATTAGGGACACCAGGAGTTTCCTACAATCTCTGTGTCCTTGCTTCCAACTGGTCAATCTTGAAATAAACAGGGTGATGCAAGAGTCATGTGGCATTGTTGACCAATTGCAGGCAGTGGTATATTGGGGGGAGTGTGAGGTTGGCCTAGTTGGACTGTTAGGTTTACAGACCCTAACCTACACAGAGACCCACTTTGTTTGTGAACCAGACATTTTGTCTGCGTGAACCTTCAACCGAGCCATGAGAAGTAATTCCCCCCACAATATAGTATTGTAATCCTTATTCTTTAGCAGTAAAAATCTTCTCGAACGTTTAGCCATCATTATTGATGCGTGAGCCCTCGTCCTCTGGATTCGGCCACCATGTCTGTCGAACCCGACACCCCGATGTTGGAGCAACGTCCACGGGAGTGAGCCAGCCCAGACATGATGGAGGAAGGGTTTACAGTTACATCAGTCATTGTATGTTCACGTCCAGACAAGTTAAACACCCAGGTGAAGGGTCTTGTCCCCTCAGGTAAAGGGTTGTAGTCTTGTCCCCTCGGGTAAAGGGTTGTAGTCTTGTCCCCTCGGGTAAAGGGTTGTAGTCTTGTCCCCTCAGGTAAAGGGTTGTAGTCTTGTCCCCTCGGGGAAAGGGTTGTAGTCTTGTCCCCTCAGGTAAAGGGTTGTAATCTCGTCTGCTTGGGTAAAGGGTTGTGGCTGATTGTGACATTTTCTGTTTCCAGGTTGCTGTCTGCAGAGGAGCGAGGACGTGTCGGTCGCCTCTGCAAACTGCTCATTGACCAAGGCCGAGTTCATTACCTGCAGAGCAAAGGCTTCGTTCCCAAACTCAAGTACTACACGAGCACACAAATCACTCTGGAAAATGTCCTGCTCACAGCTGTTCCCTCTCAGTCCTGATGCCCTCAAGAAAGAGGACTATGCAGGATTATCCAGAGAATTACATTTTTTATTGAGCGTCACTATGTACATTACAACATTCCACCCAACTGGCACCTTTTTTCATGTTTGCAATGCCAATATTAGTTTTACCTAATCCCGTACCCAAAATAAAATACATAAAAAAAACATTTGCATTCATCATTCTGGAGCTTATTTGGAGTCTGGTATAATTGATTGCTGTATAACGTCTTTGACCGAACACTTTCATTAAAGCAAAAGATAACAGCATATACCGTTACTGTTATTATTATTAGTGTCAATTATACTTTTGTTAAAACGTCAAAATTTTCTGTAAACTATTAACACAAACTGAACCATGAATTGCTGTAAAAGGTTCAGGTCACAATGTAATATGTAGATGACACCTTATTTTCAGTCATTAGTATACCCCTAGTAGAACCCTACTCTTGGTGTTATGGCGTTAGCTCCCTGGTTAGCCCTCTAACTCTAACCTGATGCTGAGCTCATCATGCGCTCTCTTGCGGGTTTCTTGGATGTACATGTGCATGAATTCACGTCCAAACATCTCTCTGTCTTCGTCTTCATCGTCTTCCCCCTCTTTGAGTGTTTTGGTCAGGAGCAGCACATCAGCACTGAATGTTAGAGGGTTGTCCCGAAAGTTGACAAATCTGTCACAGGAAACATTGTGTCATACAACCAGCAGCCTGTGCATTGTGTTAAATTCTCTTATCAAAAACTATGGTTGGTCTGATTCTGATGAAAGCTACAGTAGGTACGATTATCTCAGGTGATTCTGCTTATCAGGGGTTGGGTAATAGTGATATATTGGTCCCTGGGGATTATGTGATGCGGTTACATAGTAGTCCCAAAGGGATGCTGTGTTTACCATTGTGGTCAAATTAAATTAGTTAGTTTGTGTCTTAAAGAAACTGAAACCTACATTTGTTGGGGGATTGCATGGGAAATAGTTGCCTAGTGCAGCTTTAATAGCAATATTTTTATTGTATCCCCAGTACAGATCCAGAGTTGGAATAGGTGGAAGATGGTAATAGGCTGACCTTAGGTTGACCATTCCTTCCATGAGGACTGGGATATCTCTCAGTCTGTTGTTGCTAAGGACCAGGGTCTCTAGACTCTGCATGAGGCTGATGTTCTCAGGGAGGTGTTCCACTTCATTTCTCTGCAGCCACAAGGTGTGAAGATTCTCCATTCTGTAATATTAATTACATTCATACATTCATTAACATTCATATAATAACAACCTGTAATATCAATAACATCAATACAATACAATAATTACATTAATATAACATTCAGTAACAACAATATTCATATAATGCATGCATATAATAACATTCTGTCATATTAACATTCATATAATGCATTCATATGACATTCTGTAATCATTACATTCATATATTAAATTAAAATTAAAACATTCAGAGAATAACATTCTTTAATAAGCGATTCAGACAATAATAACAGTGAAGGTATCCTGACCTGTGGATGTCTTGTGGTAAACTCTGTAGCTTGTTTCCTCCCATGTCCAGCCACTGGAGCCCAGTCAGGCTCACCACAGTCTCTGGGATGTTGAGGAAGTTGTTCATGGACAAGTCCAAGTAGCAAAGCTTCTTTAGCTGGCTGAGCTGCAAACAAGACCTTCCAGTCGTCAACCAGTTGTGTACTGCAATTTGTTATCTTTTGCCACCAGTGCTCAACAAAAAAGAATATACTATTAGATGTACTAATAGATTTGGTTTGAGTTCATTGCTGCTACATCATATTCTGATTTAGAGTCTGAAGATTTAGTTTCCAAGGCTTAGGGTGCTGGGGTTAGGTTAGGGTTTTGGGAATGAGGGTTACGGTTGATGATCCTACCTCGGAGGGTAAATCACTGAGGTTTCTGTTCATCGCCAACTCCAGTCTCTCCAGATTTTCACAACGACCAAGTTCCTCAGGAACGTCTTTCAGTTTGTTGTAACTGAGCAGTAACTCACGTAAGCTGTTCATCTCCCCTGAAGATGGACAGAACGAGCCGTCAAAAGTAAAGAAAAATGTAAGACTAGGATATAGTTAATGAGTTGGAAAAATTAGTTTAAATGACAGAAAGCTGTCTATGTTTGTATGTGAAAACACAATGACTTTATTAGTTTACATTCTGTTCCAGGACATCTAATGCTGTAAACTACATACTGTAAATAGTTATTGCCAGTATTGTTTTTCAGCATTTGTTAAAAGATCTTCAGTGGCCCATGTTCCAAACCATCACTAATTATCGGCTTTGTCCTAATTTGTAAAGACGATAACAAATACATACCAATCTCTTTTGGAATCTGGGTGATTGCATTGCGAGACAGGTCAAGCACAACCAGATGTTCGAATCTTGAGATGAAATTAGGAATTCTTTGCAGTCCTGTTCTGTGGATCTGCCATTCCTGAACTTGAGTGAGCTGTACTAATGATTGAGGTAAAGTCTGTTGTGAGAAACAAAAGCTCAATTAGTTTACAGCTAAACAGGGTTAGGATCAACTAGCCCCAACATCATAATGTTGTAGGATTAAAATATATATGTGATAATTGTAAACTCCATGAAGCAAATGTGATTGGTCAATGCTACTCAGACTACAAATGGAAACCAGAACCCTTCCGATCTCCATATCCTGTCTGTTGATTCAGATTCTGCCTTCATGTGCGTATTTCTTCTGAAGTAGGGTTAGTGTTAGGGTTTGGGGTAGGGTTAGGTTAGGTTAGCGTAGGTTGGGTTAGGGTTAGGGTTAGTAGAGATGATTTGTCACTCAACTCCAGGGAACCAACAAGTGCTCGTCGTTTGATGTCTCACTCGATTTAAAGGAGCCAGGCCCACATCGCATTTTTAAATGACAACAATAACCTGCTTTTACAAGCCTTTTACAAGCCTTCCCAACACCTGGAGCCACACACCCCAGGTGTTGGAGAGGAGATCCTCTAAAAGTATTATTATTATTATTATGCCATGTATGATCTGTGTTATTCTAACATTATGAATATTGGAGTTGTGTGTTAGTTAGGGCTAGCTAATAAAGAGTTGGGCCACCTTCCATTCTTCTTTCTCCAGCCTCAGGATGAGCCGGCCGTCCTCGGTCACCAGCTTGTCTTTCAGTTTGGCCAAAACGATGCGGTTCTCCCACACGCCGGTCAGTCTGAGGTTCAGGTGAGAATATTACAGAAGATGTATGTATCTCAAATCAATCAAAGATCTAGCATTTAATCAAGTAAGAGTGTGGAAATGTGATGTTGATAGTCTTAATGTGGATAATATACTGTATATAAAAACCCTAAGCAGCGATTATCAGGGGCTGAGCCTTGTGCCGACCATTACGACACATTGTCATTTCATTGGCTATTTCTCTATATTTGTATCATCATAGCAACATGCATAAAGCAGGAGTCGTATCGGCCAGGTGTGTGATAATGGGTTGTCAGTAAGTTGAACATTACATGACACTCTGGCATTTGAGATTTTGGAGTTTAGTTATTATACTAGTCTACTAACTGTACCAGTCTGGTTACTATAACCAGTCTGTCTCATCAGTCTACTATAACCACTCTGGTTACGATACCAGTCTAGTTACTATTACCAGTCAGTAGCTGATGGGTAGGTTTAGGGTTAACACGTACCCACCTAGGGCAGCTAGGTCCTTAGGCTTTGGTGTCTTAATCTCCTCTTGGTTCTTTAAGCTCCTGCTCTCCCATAAAGCCTTGATGGAGCGGACAGACCCACGACACATGGCTAACTCCGACATCTGTACTGAAAAAGACTTCATATCAACTATACTGTAAAAATACTCCATATAAACTACATATGTACTGTAAGACCTTATATTTAGGGTTGTGTCAGTGGTAGGTTAGGGTTAGTAATAGTTGGGGTTTGGTTAGTAATAGGTTAGTGTTAGTGATAGTTAGGGTTGTAGGGTTTTAGGGTTAATTAGTACAGAGCCAGGGGATAGGAATCCCTCTCACCTGCTGGGATTTCAGCATCCTGGTTAAGGAGTGATGTCACAAGTGGGATGGGACATCACTTCTCAGACGTGGACTCCTGTGGAGAAGAAGAGGTTTCTGAGTGCATCTCAACCCCTCTCTAATGAGCAAAACATAGAATCAATGCTTTAATACTTTAATTTAATACTTTAAGATCGACTGGCATCAACACACAACACGTTGCGTAGCAATAAACAAGCGATACAGCGGAAATGTATGAATAAAATAATTAAATTAAATCACTGAAAGTACATGTAGGAAGTACCAAATAAGAGAGGGAATTGACACAATTATAGTTATCTAAAGTTACCTTCTGATGTCCACAAAGGGTCTGATGGTAAATCAGTCAAATGTAAAGGGCTGCGATAGTGTGGCCGGCCACTCTGACGGTCCTGTGAAACCTGAACCCCAGGGGACTAAATTTAGCCCCGAGAGCATGTGACCACATTGTTGTACAAGATAGCATACTCAGAACCCACTAGCTATATGGTCTTCTACAATACTATATAGTACAGCCTACAATAGAGGCCTACAGGCCTATCCCAGCCCAAAGGTACTGGGTTTAAACTTGCCCTACCACTAGAACTTTGGATAAAAGGGTCTTGGATAGCCCTAACCCTACTGGGATAGCATGTAGCATACTAGAATACTATAGTCTACTGGGATAGCATGCTAGCATACTATAGTCTTCTGAGATAGCATACTGGAATACTAGTCTACTGGGATACCATGTAGCATCCTGGAATACTCCAGTCTACTGGGATAGCATGCTAGCATACTATAGTCGACTGAGATAGCATACTGGAATACATGTCTACTGGAATATATTTGTGCCTCCTAGAAGGTATGATATTAAATGTGTGTAAGAAACATAATATAGTTACCGTGTTGTGTAGCCGTTTTCCTTTGGGTATCAGGTATTAGCCATCAAACCATACCAGTAAAGTCTACATAGTGCTTAAGTTACTGTTTGGTAACCTTCATGACAGCAGCTGGAAAATGTTACGATTGAATGATTACAATGTGGTCGTTGAACATAGTGTTTTTATTATTATATATATTTATTGCTAAGTAACAAGGGTTGTTTAATGACTAGATTAATACACGTCCACACTTGTGCATAAAGATGCTCCACCACAAGATGTTTCAACTCAGGTCTTTGACCGTTTCAGTTCATAACAGACAGTAGATACCTCTCGTGAACAGTTCCCACACTTTACTTTTAGAGTTGCAACATAGTTATCTTACAAAAACCAGGATCAAATAGTCTACTATCAAGAGACAAAGTTGTGCCGAACACCTGGCTAACCCGAGGGAAAGTTAAAACCCAAAACCAAGAATTAGCAGATCATAGACTGACCTATATAACCCTTGTCCACACATCAGACAAGGAAGGAGGCGACCAAAACATAAGGCCACACCCACAGGAAGTAACAAGGCAATGGGGGGAGGGTGTTTAGAGCTACAGATGAGGCTGAGGGGTCTCATTTCAAATCCAGGACCATGGATGCTGGGTTCTCCAGGTACTGACGCCATAGGTTGGAGAACCTGCACATGGTGGCTCCGTCAATGACCCTGTGGTCAGCAGACCAGCTGATGTTCAGAATGTGAGCTTTCACAAGCTGCCCGTTGGAATCGAACCTTGGAAGGATCTGGAAAGAACCGAAAATTGTTGTCTCAAAGTTTGAAGTTTTTGTTAAAAAAAAAAAGAGTAATTTGAGGGATAAAAGGATAATTCCAGATGTTTACATTGTAGAAATAAATGCAGGTCTCACCTGAATCTTGCCCAGTGCTCCTATCGCTACTTCTGGGGGAAGGATCACTGGTTTGGCGTAAGTTCCTCCAATCTTATTCCAAAATGGAAGGAAATTAATCATTAGTCTCGTGCAGGCTCAGTACATTACAAAGTCATAGTATCTGAGCATATCAGATACCCTGAATAACCAGCCCTGAATAACCAGCCTTCCTCTATACTTCAGGAAGCTATTCGGAGCCATGCGGTGAAGACCTACTGAGCCGATGTTGGAGAGAGTGAACGTTCCTCCGGTCAGGTCGGACGTCCCCAGCTGACCGGAGGAGCCCAGGGCCTGGAGCCGGTTCAGGTCTTTGGCGATATCAAAGACACTCAGGAGCTGAACGTTCTTCACGTTGGGCACCAGCAGACCCTGGCTGGTGTCCATGGCCAGGCCAATGTTGTGAGCTGCCTACACAACAATATTCATAATCACTATATTGATCTCCGGGAAATAGAATCCATAGCAGCTGTTGTAGGTTGCCTAAACAAGAGTAGAAACCTGTTGTTGGTTGCCTAAACAAGAGTAAAAACTAGATCAATGCTTATCAGAGCTCATACCTCGTCCTTACCTTATAAGTGATGTTCTGGCAGTGTTCGTCTATAGAGGCATTAAGAGTGGGGAAATGGAGAAGGCCAAGAGAAGCAGCCTGCAGCAAAGAAAATAACTTCCGTTGGATTGTATTCCAATAATTGATAACAGAAGGAGACAAAAGTCCAAGACTCAGGATAGCTGTACCTTGATGAAAAAGGGCATATAGCTGAGTTTAACTCCACGAGCTTCACTGAGGCCTCTAAGATCTGCTCGTAAAGCCACCAAGCGACTCAGGTCCACCTCATCACACAAGCCAAAGTGGGGAATCTTTAAGGCAGCCGTCATCGTCTTCACCATGGCTTTGTGGAAGCCTATCCAGACACAAGAGCCACTGATAAGTATAGAACCACAACTACAGTACAGAATGAAGTGTTGAATTATTCCACAACATCAGTAGTATAGTGGTGTAGTACTCCTCATCAGTAGATTAGTGTGTTGTACTCAACATCAGTAGTATAGTGGTGTTGTACTCAACAGTAGTATAGTGGTGTAGTATTCTTCAACATCAGTAGTATAGCGGTGTAGTACTCCACAAGATCAGTAGTATAGTGATATAGTACTCCTCAACATCAGTTGTATAGTGGTGTACTCCTCAACATCTCCCTACCTTTCAGAGGCTCTGTGACATCATGGGTGGTGAGGACTGGTCTGGGGGTTGCTGGCTGGGGGGCTGGCGGGGGGGCTGGCTGCTTCTCCTTTGGTCTCTGGGACTCATGGGTCTCATGGAATGGAGATGGAGGCAATATGGCTCCCGTCTGCTTTGCCAGGAAGCTGAGAATGTCCTCCTTGAGGATGCGTCCATCTCTGCCAGTCCCAACTACTTCACTCAGTTTGATCTAAACGGGAGCAACATGGATATTTAGAAGATTAAGATATGAATACAATTATTCATTTAGAATATTAACGGCACGTGTTCATTTGGGTCGGTGCACATTGCAATCCAAGAGTGTCTAGTTTTAACACGTGAGGGACGGAACTAAAGTTAACAACTCAAAGTTATGCCTTTATGTCCTTTGTACAGGAGATTATGGCTAAATGGCCATTGTTTACAAGTTTAAAACTTCTGAGTAAATTAAGATAAATGCTTGTCTTCACCTCGTCACAGTGATTAATATTAAATATGTGTTGGGAAAACAGACGTGTTGTTCAGGTCATGGTCATTACGGCAATATGTTGTGGTTATGGTTCATTTCTACAATATGTTGTGTATGTGGTGTGTGTATGCATGTGTATAACTTGCGTTGTTCTCCAGGGCCAGTCTCCGCACTGCAGGTGTAGCCTGGGTCTTGTGGCCCTTGATCTCCTGGTGGGTGTGTTCCTCACGAGACATGGCCGGTGTCTCCACCACATCTTCCTCATGGGCCACTTCTAGAACATGATGGAACACATAACACCTAGAACCTCTATAGCACATATAACATTTGTGACGTCACGTATAGAACATTACATGTATAACACACACCATATAGAACATCTATAACATATAGAATATAACATGAAACACAGAGGGATGGACACTAAGTCATTTCGATATTCGAGTACCCGCGTTCATCACTGTGAGAACTCACAGGAACAATCGTAACCTAACCCTACCATATATACTACCCAACTACAGAGATACAGGAAAACCATATCCACAGACATTAAGCAGCTGCTGCCCAGCTGGCATCACAATGGCTTGCCTCCCTCGCCCACACTGCCGGTGTCCTGGTGCTTAACGGGTTAGGGTTCATCTTCAGATGAGGTCTATGATAGGAAAGGTACATTGTTTGCACTGCACAGTGAATTTGTTGGTATTGTCAGAATTTCTAAACATCACTCTTATGCCTGGTCGCCATTCTGCCTGCACCGTTGGGTCGCATGATGTCCGACTTATTAAATGAATAGCGGACAGTTTTGGACAGCCTCCTGTCTAAAACTGTCAACATTTAATGTAAAACAGGGTCTTCTCAGGTACACAAGTACACATGCCAATCCCTAGTAACATAACATGTATACAATATATGTAACACCAGATGAATTGATTCTGTGTAACTAAACTCCCTTAAAAGAGAACAACATGGTGTGTGCGATTAAGCGGCTATAATATTTGGTTCTTTTCACATAGTGGGCATTAAAAGTAACAGACATTATCCCAAATGTTCTGCTGGTTACTCAGTTCACTTCTCAGAGAGCTCTCCTGTAAATGAGACAGAGGAGGGGATGGACAATGGGAGGAAGTGAGGGTGGGTTAGTGTGAGGGTTAGTGTTGTCGTCTGTAGAGGGAATGAGGAGAAGAGGAGAAGGTGATAGTGTTCACTTCGGGTTTGTTTTTTTAGATTTCTATATTTTATAACCCACTATTTAAAATGATGGTCGTAGGAAAATGCTTCATGTATCTTGATTTTTAAACACTTACACCCTAACCCACGAGGAGGCATCACAAATTAATATTGGGTTCAACCAACGGATAAATACAAATATCGGGTTCTATGAACA
>OMKQ01099309.1:0-10247 GCA_900302335.1 Phycis phycis
TGATCCCAACCCTAATAACATGGTACTCCTTACCCATTCCTATTAGATACAGAACAACATGATAAAAGCAGGCAGGGTAAGGGCTTACTACCTCCTACTCCTACAAATAGCTATTAGACTGCCTGAACAATAAGAATTCGAACTTAGACGAAGGACAAGGATGGGCGAGAGTGGAGCTTTATAACCCAGGCTGCCTCATCCCCAACCCACATGTCACCACTGCTAGCATCCATGATTGTGGGAAGACATGCATAGCAGAACATATAATACAGTAACAGTAATAAAGCCTGCTTGCTCCATAGAGTGGTAGCGTGACAGGTTGAGTGTCGGCCCTAACCCCTAACCCCTAACCCTTACCCTGTGTGTGTGTGTTTGTGTGTGTGTGTGCATGCATACGTGCGTGTGTGTGGGTGCAGGTGGTGGTGAACGCCCTTCTCGGGGCCATCCCCTCCATCTTCAACGTCCTGCTGGTCTGCCTGATCTTCTGGCTGATCTTCAGCATCATGGGGGTGAACATGTTCGCTGGGAAGTATCACTACTGCGTCAACACCGTCAGCGGAGTCTCCTTCCTGCCCAGCGAGGTCAACAACGAGACCGATTGCAACAGGACTGCCAACGCCACCTGGAAGAACAAGAAGATCAACTTTGATCATGTGGGAGCCGGCTATCTCGCTCTGCTGCAAGTGGTAAGGAATATATACATTATATATATTCATATAGAAATCAGTCATATCCTAATTCTAGTTATGGACTTTCCTGGTCATCACATCTGGCTACATTCATGGCACGTCACACAGCTGCTATCAGGATTCTAGTTGTCACCTTTAGCCCCATGAAAGACTTGTTGCTGGTCCATACAGGCTACGTTCAAAGGGTGGATGGAGATCATGTATGCTGCTGTGGACTCCCGCAAGGTGACTCTTCATGATGATGACTCCTTTATTATTAACACACTTTAACTCAAATGCCTTCATTGACATTTGAACAAACTTTTTGCATCTCTTTGATAGTGAATGTGAAGATAAATGTTTGTCTGAAAATAGATTAAATATATTTATAATATATTGCACAAATAATAAAAAAGATAACGATAAAGGTAACCTGTGTTGCATGTGTGAAGCGATCCCCAAAGCAATGTTTCTCCCTGTTCTGTTCTGACAGCTAGGAGACCAACCAGAGTACGAAATCAATCTGAAGATGTATCTTTACTTTGTGATCTTCATCATCTTCGGGGCGTTCTTCACGCTGAATCTCTTCATTGGCGTCATCATTGACAATTTCAATCAGCAAAAGAAAAAGATAAGTATCTGTAATTTGAAATAGAATCTACTATTGAAAACCATTGTTACATCTCTATTTATTACTTGTACTTAATGTTTCATAAGTTTTTTTCCATTTTTACTTCGGGGGTCAGGACATCTTCATGACTGAGGAGCAGAAGAAATATTACAATGCGATGAAGAAATTGGGCTCAAAGAAACCCCAGAAACCAATTCCACGACCAGCAGTACAAAACATTCTGTTTCTGAATCAGATCATCTGATCATCCAACAATGTATTTGAATATATTTCTATACGTGTATATATTTATATAATCTGTTGTGCTTGTCCTTCAGAACAAGCTCCAAGGCCTCATCTTTGACTTGACCACCAAGCAGGGGTTTGATATTTTGATCATGGTGCTGATCTGCCTGAACATGATCACCATGATGGTGGAGACGGACGAGCAGACCCCATATAAGATTGCGGTTCTCCACGGGATCAACATGTTCTTCATCGTCATCTTCAGCGCTGAGTGTGTGCTGAAGATGGTGGCGCTGCGCCACTACTACTTCACCATGGGCTGGAATGTGTTTGACTTCATCGTGGTGGTCTTGTCCATCGTCGGTAAGTGGTGTTCTCATAGTGAAGATGATGCTCCTGTTTTCGTGCGTCTCATGTGTTACCTTCCTGTTCCTCAGGAATGTTCCTCTCCAAAATCATCGAGCGGTATTTCGTTTCGCCGACTTTGTTCCGAGTCATCCGACTGGCTCGCATCGGCCGCATACTGCGCCTCATCAAGGGAGCCAAGGGGATCCGCACGCTGCTGTTCGCTTTGATGATGTCACTTCCTGCTTTGTTCAACATCGGTCTTCTCCTCTTCCTGGTCATGTTCATCTATGCCATCTTCGGCATGTCCAACTTCGCCTATGTCAAGAAGGAGAACGGCATCGATGACCTCTTCAACTTCGAGACATTTGGGAACAGCATGATCTGTCTGTTCCAGATCACCACGTCGGCCGGCTGGGACGGCCTGCTGGCGCCGCTCCTCAACAAGGAGCCCGACTGCGACAAGAAGAAGGAGCACCCGGGCAGCAACGCGTCGGGAGACTGCGGAAACACCCTGGTGGCCGTCACCTTCTTCGTCAGCTACATCATCATCTGCTTCCTGATTGTGGTCAACATGTACATCGCCGTCATCCTGGAGAACTTCGGCGTGGCCACGGAGGAGAGCGCCGAGCCGCTCAGCGAGGACGACTTTGAGGTGTTCTACGAGGTGTGGGAGAAGTTCGACCCGCAGGCCACCCAGTTCATGGAGTACAGCAAGCTCTCGGACTTTGCAGACGCCCTGGACCCACCGCTGCGCATCGCCAAGCCCAACAAGATTCAGCTGATCTCCATGGACCTGCCCATGGTGAGCAGCGAGCGCATCCACTGCCTGGACATCCTGTTTGCCTTCACCAAGCGCGTGCTGGGCGAAGGCGGCGAGATGGACATGTTGAGAGGGCAGATGGAGGAACGCTTCATGGCCTCCAACCCCTCCAAGATCTCCTACGAACCCATCACATCTACCCTTCGTCGCAAACAGGAAGAGCTCTCAGCCGTGGTGATTCAAAGAGCCTACAGGCACCACTTGGTCAGCCAGACTCCCGCGAACACTCTCTCCTTCACACTGGACCGCAGTGAACATGAGGAAACCGCTGTCATCGACAAGGAGAGAATCATTACAGATTACAAGTGTCATGACGATGGCGGGATGGATAAAAATGACCCCACGCCCTCAGCTAACTCTCCAACCTCACAGAACGGCGAGACAGCGGAGCTGGACAAAGACAAGTATGAAAAAGACAAAACTGAACAGGAGGTTGTGGGGAAGGATGTGGAGGAGAAGGGAAAGTGAAAAGAATAACGAATGAGAATGATGGTTTTGTGTGATGACCTATTGTTTACATCCTCTGAAGGTGATTAATGATCCACTGGACTTCCTTATCAAGCATGGATGTGTACACCAAATGCCGTCTTGTAACCCGACTGAAAGGTTTGGAGCCTTCAACAACAAGCTCCAGATCCAGTCTTGCATTAGGAAACGTTCTGGTCCTGACTTCGAACTGCAAGCGTTGGCCATATTTGAGGCATTATACAACATTTTGAATGAATATTCAACTCTCTTGCTGCAATTCAGTGTCTGGAATTATTTTAATATCAGTTTGATTATTGAAAATATTTTCAAAAAAAGGAACTGCATTTAAAATAGTCAAGATCATTTGGTTTGTTTTTAGTTTTTTATTGTCTGTGATAAAGGCGTGCAAGGTCGATCTGGTGCATACGATAAAGATTCAAGTCTTGGTGATTTTACTCAAGCATATATTGGACAGGAGGCTGTACATCTGCATGAACACTCCATGGAGCATTATTCCATAAGAATAAATATGATTATGCATAGATTTAGAATCATATATCTGTCATGCTTAGATTTAGAATCAGCATGTCTCTCCAACATGTAAAATAGGAAAAACTATACTCATTGGCTCATTTTTATCAAGATGCTGGCCCTGGAAGATGTCCTCTATCTCACAAACACCTGGAATTTGTCTGTACACCAATCATTTATCTGTGATTGGTCCCTCCAAAGTACATTTGAAATCACTTTATGCACCTTTTCCAATGAGACACTGTTTTTTTCTGTTTAATATAAGTATGAAACGCTTTTGACACATTTCTAAATGGGATATTCCATGTGTCACTCTAATTTATGCAAATGATTATTGGGTGTGGTATGAAATGCATATAATTAATAATGTGCTGTGTTCCCTGACATACAAAGATGTAACTGAGCTTCAAGTTGGCCACTGTAATATACCAATACCAATATTAGTATTGTTGCATATATGAATGATACATTTTCACAAGTTATAGCTTTGTGCTGAATAGCTGATTGCTGTGTTACTGCATATTGCAATGATGTCTAAGCCATAGAAACTAGCAATAGCCCCAACACAAAGAACACAACAAAGGCTCTATTCAACTGTTTAAAGGGGATGGACTTTGAATGTGTTCCATATACTGTAGATAACACTCATCATACTCACAACATGGAGGGATAACCACTTTCAAAGTCATTTCTCTGAAAGATGACGCCTCACACTTTACTTCCTGTGTTTGTTTACATGTTGATTATATTTTAAAGTGGTTCATGTGTGAAATCTTCTCATGGTATGAAATCCCTTCTTCCTGCTGAATCCACATTGAAAAAGTCCAACTCCTTTGTTTTGGTTTGTTTGTTTTGCATGTAAACACATTGCATATAGTTATAGTTCATCACACATAACATGTGTCATGTTGCCATGTATCCAGAAAACGCATGCAGAATATTGCCATAACATGATAATAATATAATATATAATAACATATACATAATATATCACTGAAAAGCCAAAGAATAAAGATGACATGTACTAAAGTAGCTGTTAGATGTTCATTATGAAAACATGAATATTGTCTGTACATTTCAATACATACAGGCAGCATTCCATTCTACTCCCATGTTGTTACAATCACTGTTCATTCACGTTGTTATTGTTGGTTATAGTCTGAGTTTGGTTCTGTAGTTCTAATGTTAGTTCTCTTTATATGGTTCATATTCAGGTTTTCAAAAGAAAAAAGAGTGAGGCATAAAATACGTTTTTTAATGATTTATTCTATATATTCATGTCTCATCATTGCATGGGATTAATCACAGATATACACATTTCATGTTTTTTTCCATTCCATTTTTTGGAGCTGTTTAAATGCTTCAGGGATGTCAAAAGGGTCCAGTTGATTTGAATCAATGCTTTAATCCAATAGTAAACATGTTCAATGCCAGAGGATTGGCAACAGGTATCCATATAGTAGGCTAGCTGGAGCATAACCTGACAGGATAGCTAACATTATTAACAGTTAACTCTCTCTCTCTCTCTCTATCACACACACACGCAGACGCAGACGCAGAGCAGAATATGAAATCTAAATGTTGTGAGTCCATATGATGTCATGCATTCTGGTTGGCATTTTACAGCCACAGCTGAAAAAAACAACTATTAGCATCTTAAGTGGATCCATTTAGTTTCAATTATTCATCACAGGCCAAACATCAAGTCCACCACTGCCTTCAGAGCGTCTTCATACATTAGAGGAAGAGGAGGAGCCTCAGGGGTAGAGGAGGAAGAGGAGGGGCCTCAGGAGTGACTTCAGACACTAGAGGAAGAGGAGGAAGAGATGTGGATGTTTCCTCTCAGTCATTAACTTCACAATGGTGATTTTCCCTGTGTGTAGCACCGTGACGCTACTGCTGCTGTCCTCACTACACCATCACTATCACCATCACTATCACCATCATCATCATCATCCTCACCATCATCATCATCATCATCATCAGAGGCATGGCTTTCTCCATGTACAGTTTAGAGTGTAACAGCCACACTTTTAAATTGTTTCAAAAATGTTGTGCTCACTGTGTAAACATTACTTAGGTTTGATCACTGATGTTGTTATGATGGGTCTGTCTGCCATCACACCAAAATCATATTTGTTGCATATTTGCTCCATGTGCTGCATATTGCAGCTGAGAGCCCAACCTCATCCAGCCTTTTACATTCAGAGTGATGGCAGAGCCTCTTCCTGCTTGTTGCCCGGCAACCTGCCATCACTGTGGTGGATGTTCCCTCTGCACAACATTCTCCAACACTGTAGATAAATACATATATACTATACATACTGCGGTATACATACATAGATACTATACATGCTGTAGATACAGTCATATGGCCATACCATGAATACATAATATACAGAGACACTATGCATACTATAGATACATTGTATACATTCATAGATACTATACATACTATAGAGGCATACCATGCATACATATATATAATACATACTATAGATACATACGTAAATACTATTTACTATAGATACACCAATTCATTCATTCATCAACATTCATATATACTTACATACATACTCCATATACTATAAATATCTGTTTTAGGATGCACGAGTACATGTGTGGGCTGTAGGTATATAACATGTTACACATGGAAAGTAGTGGAGCAGAAATATCAGTAGAAACCTGAGAAAGCTGTCCATAACAGCTCTATCCATAACAGCTCTGTAATGCTATTTGCTGTAGACTGATAGATAGGAAATCCCATTAGACAGGTCTTAGGGAGTAGTGCTCCATTTTACTGGCTCATGTTCAACCTCGCTCTCTCTGTCTCTCTTCCTGTCTCTCTCTCCGTGTCCCTCTCTCACTCCCTGTCTCTCTCTACCTGTCTCTGTCTCTCACTCTCACTCACAGTATGTCTCTCTCACAATATCTCCCTCTCTTTCACAAGTCCAAATCTGATGATGATGATACATTTATGTTAACTTCATTGGAACATAAGATATCAGAACAATGAAAACAGTGTGGCCCCAGATGGTGAAGGTGATGAAGGTGATGAAGGTGATGAAGGTGATGCTGGTGTTAGACTGAATGATACAACCATTACAACACCAGCTCTGTCCCATGAGTCCTCCAGTCTGCCCACTAATAGCCTCCAAATGCATTCTTTATAAGGGCTGCCATGCGCCCTTCACAAAGAACACATCCTAATATGTACATGCATTTCATTACATTGGAAAATATGATTTCGTGTTATTACTAAAATCAAATCAAAGGCTGTCTTATTTCCAAACTTTAGAAAATGTTGATTTGAATTTGAATACTGAGGTTATAATCCTTTATTGAGCTGAAAGATGCCTCCTCATTCCTATTGGACAAATGCTGTGTGTGTGTGTGTGTGTGTGTGTGTGTGTGTGTGCACTGTACTATGTGGTACATGCTCAGAGCTCAATAGCGACCTGATAACTGCCATCGATGTGTTCTGAATAACGATCTTGTGGCAGCGTGTGCTAGATACTCTGATGAGGGAATGAACTCCCTTTTGGAGTGTTGCCACAGTGCTCAGGTTGGTCCTGCTGGCTGGTCCTATTGCTCTTACTGGTCCTACTGGACCTACTGGACTTACTTATCCCACTGATCCTACTGGATCTACTAGTCCTACTGATCCTACTGGACCTACTAGTCCTACTGATCCCACTGATCCTACTGGTCCTACTGGACCTACGAGTCCTACTGATCCCACTGGACCTACTGAGCCTACTGGTCCTACTGGATCTACTGGACCTACTGGTTCTACTGATCCTACTGATCATATTTTCTGTGTGTGCCATTCTTAGTCTGAGGGTCAGCAGGTCTGAGGGTCAGCAGGTCTGAGAGTCAGCAAGTCTGAGGGTCAGCAGGTCTGAGGGTCAGCAGGTCTGAGAGTCAGCAAGTCTGAGGGTCAACAGGTCTGAGGGTCAACAGGTCTGAGGGTAAGCCGGATGAACAGTCTTTCCCAACTGTTGTCAGGTGTCTTTACTGGAATGATGATCATGTGACTTTCAATTGCACCATGCAGTGTTTTCGGGGTTGACCTTCCACCCAACTGGCTGGCTGGCTTATTTTGTGTTACAACTGTATTAGAAAGAATAGTAAGAGTACAAATCATACGAAAAGCTCAACCATTATTATTATTGAATTGTTTTAGTTATTATTATTATTATTATTATTATTATTATTATTATTATTATTATTATTATCATCATCATCATCATCATCATCATTATCATCATTATCATCATTATTATTATTATTATTATTATTATTATTATTAATATTGTTGTTGTTGTTGTTGTTGTTGTTATTAGTATTATTGTTATTATTATACAGTATATTATTATTATTATTATTATTATTATTAGTATGACCATTATTTACGTTTCGGCTTCGTAAACCAGTTCAGTGGAAGCATAAACGTGTCCAAAGGCCGCCACCTGGCGGTAGACGGGATAAAGACTGGTAAAGATGGCGGCTGTTGTTACTAAGTTACCGAAGACGCTGTAGAAGACGTTAGCTAAAAGCCTAACTTAGCATTAGCTGCTTGGTTGGGTTAGATATCAGCAACACTAAGCTCTAACTCTCATCCTGCTCTGAAGCACTTGGTGTTCAACGTTCATCTCACGACGTTTCGTTGAAGTGGAGACATGGAGGACGAGGACACAGCTTTGGTAAGTTGTTAAGATAAAGATAAGAGCGTTAAATGTGTGTCGACGTTCAGGTAACGATGATAAGATGATGATAAGATAGTAGCATTGACAAAGCAAAATATCTATATATCTATATATTTGGAGATCATACAATAAGTAACATTTAGCAAACATCCACTGACGAAGCAGGGTTCATTACGTCGTCCTTACTATCAAGTACATCCGCGCTGGATGCTTTTGTGTTTGATCGCTCACAATGTTTCTTCCAGGCTTTAATTGCTTACTATTGCTATGAAAAGTATTTCAACCACGCAGCCATGGCTGCGGCGGGGGCTCAGAGGAGATTCAGCAATGACTCCATGTTCCGTTTTCTCCACGCATATGGTACTCTGATGCAAGGTAAGTCATGTCTAATACAAGATAAGACATGTATAATACGAGGTAAGACATGTATAATGCAAGGTTAAAAATAACCCACGGTACGATTTGTGTTTTTGGGCAACAAGTCTGTCTGCTACAACACTACTACTATATTTCATGTCTTGTGTTCTTTGCTGCAGATAAAATTGAAGATGCCATAACAGAATTGGTGATGATAAGAGACAGTAGGGATGTGTCTCTGTGTACCTTGATGGCTCTTGTATACGCTGAAAAAAAGAAGCCCCATCCAGGTAAAACCAAAATCAGATCACCTGCTTGATGAAGGCGTCACCTGTGTAGCTCCCTCACAGCCTGTTTGCCTGCAGACCGGGATGTGGTTCAGGAGCTGGACTCCAAGGTGAAGGAGAATCGTAGGAGCTCATCCCCACAGGAGCTGTACCACGCTGGGATGTTTCTCTGGCTGCTGGGGAGAAACGACAAAGCCAGAGAATACGTGGAGAGAATGATCAAACTGTCAGCCGCTTCCAGAGAGGTGAGACTCCTGTCTGGAGCTCAAGAGCGCATGGGACAGGATGTTGGACTCCCGGCCTGAAGGTCCTGGGTTTGATCCCCCTAGCACCTACTGGCTCCTTAATGATGGGGATCTGATTTTCCTGGAAGTCGCTTTGGATAAGTGCCTGCTAACTGTATATCTGAAAATGTGTTGCCATTATGCCATATATTTGTGTTCAGGGTTTAATCTTGAAAGCTTGGATAGACCTGACATCTGGGAAGGAGGCCTACACCAAGAAGTCTGTGAAGTACTTTGACGAAGCCCTGAAAGACAAAGCAGATGTTTTTGCTCTGATGGGAAAGGTAAGATGCCATCAGAAACACAGAGGTCTTGTCTTGCAGCTGGAATCTCACAATTGGTGAAGGTGATGAAACTCTAGTGAGGCCATTCATGTTAGTTAGTCGTTTCACATAGCGACATGAGTAGTCCATCTCAATCATTTATCACATGAATTGTTCATGTCGCTGATTAGAGTCAGAAGCCCACGTGAGTGATGTGTTCCAGGCCCAGTACTATGAGTACCGTCAGAACTACTCTGGGGCCCTGGAGGTCATCAACCAGGTCCTCGTTCAAGTCCCCGGGTTCCTCCCAGGGACCGTCAAGAAGATGAAGCTTCTGCTCAGCCTACAAGACTGGGAGCAGACCATCGATACAGCTCACAGGTCTCACACACACACACACACACACACACACACACACTCACGCACGCACGCACGCACACACGCACACACTCACTCACTCACTCACTCACTCACACACATACACAGTGTTTCCCACACTTCTTGTATGGCTGATTCTATCATCCTTACTGTTTCTAAACATCGTTTGCTTTAGTCTGGTGTTCCATCTTCCATTGTCTGGGCTCTCATCTTCAACAGAACTCCTGGAGAGTGGTGCTCCAAATGTGTGGGACTTTCAGTTCCATGGGTTTAGAGGA
>OMKQ01099310.1:0-13384 GCA_900302335.1 Phycis phycis
GGTCAAGAGGACAGGTGGTCGCATGGTTGGATGTGACCAGTTTCAGGACCTCTTCGGAGGAGAGGGGGGTGAAACTGCTAAGTCTAGCAGAGACGGGAGCTGGAGGAGGGAGAATAGCTGTGGAGGTGGGGTTAGGGAAGGTAGCGGCAGGGGTAAGGGAAAGGCTGATGTCCGTCACTTTCTTGGTAAAGTGGTCGGCAAAATCGTCAGCAGTGAGCGAGGAAGGGGGGGAGGGGAGGGAGGGTTGAGGAGCGAGGAGAACATGGAAAAAAGCTTTCTGGGGTTGGAGGCAGAGGAGTTGATCTTGTTCCTGTAGAACGTAGATTTGGCTGCTGATACTGTGGACGTGAAGTCTGAGAGAAGGTGCTGGTAGCGGGAGAGATCTGTAGCACAGCCTGATTTCTTCCATTTCCTCTCAGCTGTCCGTAGCTCTGTTCTATGAGCCCGCAGAGATTCGGACAGCCAAGGAGGAGGGGGAGAAGATCGGGCAGGTCTGGATGAGATGGGACAGAGGGAGTCTAAAGAGGATGAGAGGGAAGACAGCAGGGTGGAGGAGGCTTCCTCAGCATGAGAATTGCTCTGGAGGGGGTAGTGATGAGAGAACAGCAGAGGAGAGAGTAGAGGGGGAGAGGGTTTTAAGGTTCCTGCGGGTGGTGACAGTGTGGGTGGTAGGAGGAACAGAGGAGGGGGACTTCAAGGGGAGAGAGAAAGCTGAACTGTTAGCGCACGGGTACTGCAGGACCTTGTGAAGATAAGGTCAAGTTGGTTCCCGGCTCTGTGGGTAGGGGGAGAAGGAGAGAGCGTTAGGTCGAATGAGGAAAAAAGGGTTGTAAGATCAGATGATTGCAACTTCTCTGGTTGGATGTTGAAGTCGCCCAGGACAACCAGCGGAGTACCGTCTTCAGGAAAGCAGCTGAGGAGGGCATCCATCTCATCGAAGAAGTCATGGAAGGGACTCGGGGGACGATAGATGACTAGATGACTAGTAGTGCTTGAACAATTCTTTTTTTTAAATTTTTTTATTATTTTTTTTTTTATTATACTTATTCATCCCACAGCGGGGAAATTTACTAACAGCGGGGAAATTTATCAATTCCTTGATCTCACTGTTCTCTTCATCTCCGCCAGTCTGCTTAGATGAAACAAATAGAAATCTTGTAGACAACTGAAGTGAAGCAATGGAAAGCTACAGCATTTAGAACAAATATTACAACAAATATTCAGATGAACTGATGGATGGCTGAATAACATTGAATAACAATTGTCTGCAGATGAACAATGCTTTGGTACTATACTGTATTGCACTCATAAGATGCTGCAGGGAAGATTTCAGAAATATAATTTGAGTGTAAATTGTTAGAAATGGCATAGCCATCCGTGTCAGTTATGAGTGAGTGAAATGCACTGTGAAACAATTCTGGTTTCACTCTCTATCAATCAATCAGTGTATATCTTCTCTGATATGTTCTGGGAATCCATTACGCATTTTTCTTCATCATTCAGAAGTGTCTGTTACAATGCATGTAGGGAGGACGGGACCAGAGAGGGAGGGGACTTTTGTTGGTTATTTAGTTTCAAACTCTTGCTTCTCTGCTCTCTCTCACTTTACAACACTCGAATCTTCCCAAGACCACTTTTAAGTGAGGAATTATGCCCATATTCTAGTGATGACCTCATATTGTATATACATTTTATGTTGACCCAAATCGTATATTGCTGATTCATGATGGTTTCCTCAGGGGGCTGTTTATCTGTTTACCGGCCACATAGATGATCATGAACTGTATCTAAATGTTTTCGGGTTAATATATCTTAATATATGTCGTTTATTGTGCAATTCTTACCTTGGCTGCCTTGATGCCTTGTAGATAGTCAGGAGGTATTCACAGCTAATGTTGGAGTACATTGTGTTGAGGATCACCGCGTATTCTCCTGGCTCCACAATCATCAATTTCATCACCTTCTTCTTCATAGCCGACGTTCTTCATAGCCGACTTGCACCACGGGCCAATGATTCAGAAAGTATTCAGCATTAAGTGTTCCTTGTGGGTCCTGGGCAATTCAAATACAGGGGATATATATATCCCATTATAATTGTATGTTTTCTATGTGTTTGTATTTTTTGATTCCATAGTGATTTAGTGAAGTAATAAACTGGTTTGTATACATTTTTTCATAATTGCAGTGCAAAATATGCTTACCCCTTCAGCAAGCTGTGGAATTGACAATCAAAATGAAAATCAGTCATCAAGTCTATATTACATTACATGGTAAACAAAATGATCCATGATTAATGCCGGGATAACAAGTCGTCTACCTTGTAGAGGCTGATGCCAATGGCCTGGTTGGAGACCTTTGCTTTGCGAGTTGCGCCTCGCTTCTGCATCACAGACAGGTTGTTCTTGCCAGTGTTCTCCCCCTCCACTGCTTTCACCTTGATGCGATACTGGGGTTTCATGTGAAATGTGGCTATAGATGGGGGGAAAAGGCAAGTATTCTTGCCAAGTATATGTTGCAACCCTGTAAAACATATTTCAACTGGGAAGCAAAGTTTGAGGAATTTTAACTGGCAGCCGAGACTTACCCAGATCATAGAACATTTTAACACATTTTCTTACTTCATGTATTTAATCATGTATGTGTGTATATTGTGTGTATATATGTGTATATTTAGACTTAATTGGGAGAATTAGGAGTCAAATGCAGCTTGCGCTCATTGTAGTTGCCTCCAGCATTTCTACCGGCAATCCAGCAGTCATTGTAGCTCATACATTTCCACTGGCAGCTGAGGTTGCCGTCCAAGAAGTTGGGGTTCTCACAGCAGATGGTCATGTAGGAAAATTGATGACAAAAGTCCTCAAACGGCATCTTGAAAACCAAAAAAGAGGAAGAGGTGAAAAGAGCTCATTCCCGTAGGCCAGTTCGGATTAAGGATCATTTTCATGACGATCATTATTCCATTCCAGAACTCTCCATCTTCTTTTCTCACACGTCTTCAGAACTCACTTGATTCCACAAACCTGATCTGCACAACGGAAGGAAGAATGTCAAAATAACTGTCAGAATCAAAATGTATGTCTTGCAATAAAATGTTCATAGATTACACAATAGAATAATAATTACATTACAACTTTTATTTGCATTAGTATTTTATTTGTGTTTTCCATTGACCAGATATAAATATATATATATATATATGTAAGTGCTCCATACCTGTCACTTCATTTTCCCTTCCGCTCCTGAAAGCCCCAGGGGTTCGGCAGGCAAATCAGCCTCACCCTGGAACCATTGTGGGAACCTAAACACAACAACACACAGGACCTGGTTTTAAGTGTTTCCACAATGTCATGTTTAAAACCTGGACATACTAGACAATGTAAGCAGTAGGTACCTGAGTCACTCCTGTAATGGAGTAGGCATGTGTGCCCACAATCCCATTCACATACACTGGTTTAGCTGTTGCCACCTGTGACACAAAAAAAACATGTTAGATCGTATACCCCCCCAAAAAGTGACATTAAATATTTATTTATCTGTATTAATCGTCTTTTTTTTTATCTGTGGTTGAGGTTGCACATAATTTCCAGTGGTCCAGCAGCAGATCAATGACTTGCAGTCCATGCCTCTGGTGAGCATGGGCCACAGCTCCCCAGTGGCTTTCTCCTCCCTTTTCAGTTGGTAGGTCATGTCCACCCCCCCACTAAAATCTTGGAATGCTTCTGCTGGAAAGCCTGCATTCATGTCTGCATATGAACCACAGACTCTGATGGAAGCACAAACACAGACACGCACACACACATGGAAATTTTAAACAGCTAAGTGGCTATATGTTGTAGGTTACTAGAGGCAAACACCAAGACAAAGCAACATGAATGTTTCTAATTCCTTAATCTTTACTTTAGCTTTTTTGTATTTAATGAATTGCTTTCATACTTAGCATAGGCCTTTTCCAGGAGAGGCATCCAGAATGCTTTCCCACTTTTGCTCTTCACAGAAAGTAGCTGATTTTGGAATGTTGGGAGCAAGTTGTCAATGACAACGTCCACCCACCTACCAAACCTCCAGACCTGGGAACAAAGGAAAGACTCTCATTAGTGAATGTAAAAGCAACAGAAGTAAGCACAATTACAATTGTGGTTTCTGATTGGGTCAATGTAGAGTCAAATCACTTGTCCTCATTTGTATGGCAAGTGATATCCCTTTATTAAAAAAGGTAAAACATTTTTTTTAAAGAACCGATAAGTGCACACTAATATCACAATAATAATAATACATGAAAAAGAAGAAAACTACTGCAAATTTTACCTCATGACAACACTATCACTAACATTCTTCTTACCCTGAAATGAAATATCCCGGCATAGCCCTCAAATGACTGGTCGTGAGGTACAACTTGCACAAATAACTCTTTCTGTTATGTCAGTGAGCCAATGGCTGCCAGAAACCGGCAATTTCCTGGAAAAACAAACGTCAGGTTTTCAAAATGGCAAAGTTTCTCCCTGAAACAGAAGAGTTCACGTTTAAAGTAATCCCGCCTGTTTGGATGTCAATTCGAAACATTTGCTTACCAACCATCCCTTGACCAAAGTCAAATGGAAATGCCCCATCGATGAGGAAAGAAACTCTCAAAATCTCTCAAAAATGCCACCAACAAAACTATCCTATACAGACACATGTCTGCACATTTCTACAACTGCTTAATGGAAGTGCATGGAACTATGTGTCTAAAACAACCATGCACAGCACTGGTCCAGGATCGCCGTATCAAACCACAAACGAGGGTTAATCATTTGATGATGTATTCAGAACAGAATAAAACCGTGTCATTATATTTTACCGCTGGCCGGAGCCACTTCACTTGCCGCTGCTGCCACAGCCCAGCCCCTCAAAACAATATGTTGACAACAAGTTCTGTCAGTTACTGAAAAAGAGATGCTAAATATTCTACAAATGCACTGGCCGTTTAAATGCAAATTCTGACATGCCATCAAACCGTACACCTTCCAATTGAACATGATAGACAACTCCTTTAGACGCTATATGTTACAAAGTAAATTAGCTGGTCTCTACATTTCAGGTCTGCCATTCTGTCAGCATAATGTATATTGACGACAGAAGTGACAGAAAAGCTTGTCACTAAATCCCCATGTGCATCAGGTGAGTCCCATTCGATTTGGATTACAGTGTAGTCAAATTAGAGGTCTTCAAGGCCTAGACATTCATTTAGCATGCCCCAGGCATGTCTCTTGTGAACACAAGAAAATAAACAAAAGTGGGATGCATGGATGGAATGTGGTACCAATATGTTTGTAAATGGACACAAACCAGAGGTCAGAGGTGAGATTGAGAACAGGCTGAGAAGAAACTTTTCACACAAGCAGCAAACTGCTGTTTCTACACGCCACCCCCTGCTGATTTTGGCAGAAATATACATTCAAAGAGAGAGTGACAGACAAATCATTGCAGGAATAATCACAAACAAGAAGTACAGGCTGTAGAGATTGGCAGAGGAATTTCAATTTCAATCATTTCAATTTTGGAATTTCAAGGAGGATGTGGACAAACCCGGCAAATGAAAATGTCTACTGGTACCAGAGGAAGAACCACAAGGGGATCATTGCCACACTGAGGTCAATGGTGAGATTTTTCTTTTCATGTGATGTCAGCAGGATCACAACTGGAAAAGCAAACAGTGACAAAAGAAATGCAGGAAAATGCAGGAAAATGCAGAAAAGACAGATGGATGATGAGCCTCCATTTGCAGTTCCTGGCGAAGCAGGTCAACCTCCTTTATCATACATTTTGCATTCTTCAGCCCTGACATCCATCATGGACAACACCTCTCACCCTCTACACGACACTGTGGGGTCTCTGAGCAGCTCCTTCAGCAGCAGACTGATACACCCGCGGTGTAAGGAGAGGCTCCGCAGGTCTTTCCTCCCTGCCAGACTGCACCACCTGACCATGTTGTACTGTCTATCCCTGTCATATAAACACAGAGCGACTCACTATGGATCTATGTTTATCTTCACCTGATTTTTTTTATTATTCTGTATCTGTACTTATAAATCTCTCCACGTTTACCTGCAATACTTGTACCTTTACTTGCAATATTACTCATATGACGTTCACCTCAACGTTTGTAATATCTGCTAGTACCTTTTGCACATTTTTCTGTTGTCTGTATGTTTTTGTTTGTTCATTTTTGTTTATTGTATAGGTTTTTACTATTGTATAGGTTTTTATTATTTGTATCTGTGTCTGTAGTGTTGTACTACACTCTTTGTACTATGACTGTTGTGATACGAAATTTATTTTATTAATTTAAATTGTTTCCCCGCTGTGGGATCAATAAAGTACAATCTATCTATCTACTGGGTTGTACGGGTATGGACTTTTATCGATTCTGAGATGCGTCACGATGTGGACATTTTGCATCGATGCAGTGACTGAACATAATGGAGAGTTTGGCTGATTGGCTGGACAATAAAGGTAGTTTTTTTTTCGTCACCCTCGCATTTAACTGTGGGCGAACCCAAATATCTGCACACGTTACAAAATATGGAGGCGAGAGGTAGAGATCAGCGGCAAGCGATAAAAGACGCACCCAGTGATTTGAAAGCGAACACCTGGGCACATTTTCGATTTCACGAACTGGGAAGCACAAGGTGGACAAGATGCACGCTGCGTGTAACGCTGTGTCTGCCACACGAAAATTAAATACTCGAGTAATGCGACCGATTTGAGGAACCACGTTAGCCGCTTTCACTCTAAGGTGGCGCTGTCAAGTTCAACTCTGCCATCCAACTCTGAGAGAGGGAAGAGAATCACAGAATCGGTGCTAGCTTTCATAGCTAAAGATCTATGGCCTTATTCGGTCATAGAGAACCCCAGGTTTTGCCACCTGCTTAAAACCCCGGAGTCACGGTATAAGCTCCCACCACAAAGTCACTTTACAGAAAAGATTATACCTGAACTCTACAGGGAAACCAAAGTCCAGGTAATGAATCTTGCGGAAGAAACTCAAGACCCACTTGTTCAGAGTTCACCTGAACCCTGCATAACTATCCTCATGCTCTTATTTGTTGTACGTCTTGGCACTTTAATCTTTGTAATTTGGCACTTTGATTGCTCTTTGTAACTTGGCACTTAGTCAGAGATGTTGTACAGTAGCAATGGTTAAGCTAGCACTTGAAATGCTTGAAACTTGTTCTGGTAACTTTCTTACTGTATTAGCAGCAATGAAATGTTTCACCTTCTGATGACAAATGTACTCTTTGTAAGTCGCTTTGGATAAAAGCATCTGCTAAATGCCCTAAATGTAAATGTAAATGTAATGAAGTCAATGAGTAAAGTTAGTCGAGTAGCCATTACATGTGATTCCTGGACTTCATATGTTACAATATTATGCTGCTTGTGAGTTTGCTGGGACATCATGCTTTCACTGAAGGTACAGTGCAAACCAAGACTGCCTATGCCGAGGCTGAGGAGGAAATTGAGAGATACGGTAACGCCCCATCTCTGCCTCTCACTGAGGATCCTTTGAACTGGTGGCGTGTCCATGAGGTCACATTTCCTCTCCTCTCCAGACTGTCAAAGGGAAACTTGTGTATCCCAGGTACAAGTGTGTCTGCAGAGAGTTTTCTCCACTGCAGGAGATGTGGTCACTGCAAAAAGAAGCACTTTCAAACCAGATCAAACCGGATCACCTAGTGTTCTTACTGTCACGGTCTGTCTACCAGGCCCCCTCCACTTCTCCATTCATCTACCTTCACGGCTGTGCCGCATCAGGTAATTAGTGGAGGCTACAAATCAGTCCTTCACTACTCAATTGGGGCCGGATTGTCTTTGTTGCTTCCCGCATGAAAGTCCTTCCAGCGCTTCTTCTGACACCTATCCCGGTTTCTCGATCCTGCCTGTCCCCGATTCCGATCTTCGCTTCGTCCTCCTGGATCTTTGTTTGCCTGTCTTCTGTCCCGGTTTCCCGAACCCGCCAGTTCTCCATGATCATTGGTTTTCAAAGAAATAAAGACTAATTATTTTTTTTTTCTAGTCTGGTTTGTGCTGCAATTGGGTCCTACTCTCACCCGTTACACTTACACAAGAACCTACAAATTCCCAAATGCTGAGCAACCAATTCATTTTGGTTGACATTTTTTTAATGTTAAGACATTTATATTAACATTTTGATATTACTTTCTTTTATGAACAAGTACCAAAAATGCACTATATACACTACACTGTATAAACTACCGAGCAGTTTGATGCCATTTAGTATTTACTGTTGCTGTTCTGTTGTCTGCTGTGTTTAGACAGAAATATTTGTATTTCGTTTTTGTAATGTTTATGTACTGAAGGGAGTCAGTACATAATATCAGTACACACTGGTATTGAAAAGATGCAGCTTTTATATGGGAGACTGTTGTAGTCTAACTTTCTAAGGCACTTCATAAATAAAAAGGGAGTTGAGATTTATCTGAATGTATTCATTGATGAAAAAGTAGCCATCGTTATGCATTCGAATCGCAATTGAATCGTAATCGTATTGAATCATGAGGTCAGTGAAGATCCACACCTCTGCTGGGTTGTGCAGCCAACATTTGCAGATTGTGAAACACACATGTGCAAACAACTTGAAAATCTAGGCTTTGTTGCTAAAAACCTCAGCATCAATTAGGACCGCCAGAAACAAGCCATTATGTGTGACACCACACGCAAGGAATGTATGGAATGCAGCAACAACACCTTTACATTCACAAGCAAGTACATGGCCACCCAGCATGTCTCCTTCCTTCAATGGGCCACTATGGACACAGAGCACAAAAATTATCCTGGAGCAGCCTCAAAGATCACTTTGAAAAATGATACTTACAATTCTCTCTAGATGAGCTGGTGGAAAGTTTTACCTTTTTTGAAGCAGATGTTCAGGCACCGTGTGTATAACATCAGGCAGCAATATGCTTTCTCATGGGCCCTGAAGCTGAACATTGACTGAATATTGACTACGGCTGCAACTACAGCGCTGAAGAATAAGCTGTACATTCGGCGCATCACACCAACAGGCCACTTTGCACACTTGGGTTTACTAAGGGGGGGTTGAGTCGTTTGTGCGTCGTTTAAGATTACTTGTAAAAATGATGTGGTAACAGGGTTGAAATTAGAATTACAGGGTTTGCGCAATTTCTCTGTCTGGCCAGAGTATCTCATAGGCCTACCTCTCTTGCAATGGCCATGAGGGGTGAGGTTTAGGTTTGGGCAGACAGACAGACAGACAGACAGACAGAAGTACTTTAATAATCCTCGAGGGAAATTGCATAAGTATCATGGCAGTATCATGGTGTTGAGGTAAACCAGGGAATCTAGAAATACTGAAGGTGCTTTTCCGACATCTTATGAATAAATGTTTTATTATGTTGATATATATTTTGTCCAAGTTTAGAAGCAGGATATACTAATAAATAGTTAAAAATAAAGTATTCGCCGTTGCATTTTGTTGAGAGTGAAATAGGTTTGTTGGCCAATGTTAGAAAGATATACTCATATATATTCAACAGACATCCACACTCTGAATTACAGCAATCTGACGCGAGGAAGCCTGGAAAATGCTTTCCCATCTAGTTGTTCAGTATAACATTATATACAAATGCTATACTAGTAGATGCTTTGTTGAAACCAGAAGACGCTTGACAGGTCACATAGAACAGACTCAGGGTTCCTTGAAACGTCTACCTCAACCTCACTTTCACATACCCAGGGCTTAGGTATAGCCATCAATGTCAATACGAGAAGATGGTATCCATTGAAACCAAATTGAACTCCTGAGAAGCTTCCCATTTAGACAGAGCTTCAAACTTTGGCAGAATAAAGCGATGCATGCAATAGTTTATGCTCATTGTCCACTCTTAAGCCTGCCCTCAGGTTCACTTATTTTCCTCTGTTACCCTGTTGTGAAGACCTGGCGGAGCAGTTACCATACTACACTGTGACAAAGTTGGTTAGTATGTTCTCGATGGTACTGCGGTAGCAGTTCACACCTAATTTTTTTGTGTTCTTTCCTTGTGAAAGCCGTCTCTACAGAGACGGCCCTCCTGACGGTGACCGAATCTCCTCGTGCCGCCAAAGCCTCTTCCCTCTCGTCGGTGCTTGTTCTCCTCGATCTGTCTGCGGTGTTCGACACCGTGAACCACCAGACCCTCCTTGCCACCCTCGCTGAACTCGGCATTACTGACACTGCGCGAGCCTGGTTCACGTCTTAACTTATGGATCGCACTTATCAGGTCACTTGGAATGGCTCCCTGTCCAAACTCCACTCGCTAAATACTGGGGTCCCTCAAGGCTCAGTACTAGTACTGTTCTCCCGATATACGAAATCTCTAGGCTCTGTAATTACATCATATGGCTTCTCCTATCACTATTATGCAGATGACACTCAACTGTTCCTCTCCTTCCCCCCTTCAGACATTCTGATTGCAACACGCATCTCAGAATGCTCGGCAGACATCAGCTCCTGGACAACTGCGCATCAACTCAAGCTCAATCTCGCAAAGACTGAGCTTCTCTTCATACCGGGGAAAGACTGCCCTCACAGGGACCTACTGGTCTCGGTCGAGGGCATCACAGTATCTGACTCAACCTGGGCTTAATAGTCAACAATCAACTGTCCTGCACTGCAAACATCACTGCAGTGACCCGCTCCTGTAGATTTGCTCTCTACAACATCCGCAGGATCCGACCATTCCTCACGAGGGAAGCGACACAGCTCCTGACCCAAGCACTTGTCATCTCCCGCCTGAACTACTGCAACTCACTCTTAGCTGGACTCCCTGCAACCGCGATCAAACCTTTACAGCAGATACAGAACGCTGCAGCACGCCTCGTGTTCAACCGAAACAAATTCTCCTACGTGACCCCCCTCTTCCAAGACCTCCACTGGCTTCCTGTAGTGGCTGGCATCAAATTCAAGACAATGCTACTGGCCTACAAAGCCATCAATGGAACTACCCCTACCTACCTCCAAACATTAGTGAAAAACCACGCCCCTGCTCGAGCACTCCGCTCAACTACCTCAGCTGGTCGACTAGTACCGCCATCAATAAAAGGAGGAAAAGGTTGGATGGCGCAATCTCAACTCTTCTCCGTTTTGGCACCGCAGTGGTGGAACAAACTCCCTGCCAATGTCAGGACTGCAGAGTCACTCCCCATCTTCCGGAAGAGACTCAAGACCCACTTGTTCAGAGTTCACCTGAACCCTGCATAACTATCCTCATGCTCATGCTATCCTCTTCATCCTCATCATCATTTGTTGTATGTCTTGGCACTTTAATCTTTGTAATTTGGCACTTTGATCGCTCTTTGTAACTTGGCACTTAGTCAGAGATGTTGTACACTAGCAATGGTTAATGTAGCACTTGAAATGCTTGAAACTTGTTCTGGTGACTTTCTTACTGTATTAGCAGCAATGAAATATTTCACCTTTTGATGACAAATGTACTCTTTGTAAGTCGCTTTGGATAAAAGCGTCTGCTAAATGCCATAAATGTAAATGTAAATGTACCATCGAGAGCATACTAACCAACTGTGTCAAAGTCAAAGTGAACATTATTGTCAATACTACCATACAATTAGTGCAAGTAATTATACAGAAGATCAAAATTACGTTTCTCCAAACTCCAAATGTGCAATAATTGTAACAGACAACATATAACATATAACATCACAAATAACATAATAGTGCAAAATATACACCCAGACAGACAGTGGGTGTATACATTACACCCACTGGACCACGGGGCAATGTTCACTTGGGTGTGGAGTTGAGGAGGGTGACAGCCTTTGACAGCCTGAAAGAAAAAGCTTCCCCTGAACCTGCTGGTCTGGGTGCCCGAGACCTGTAGCGCTTTCCAGAGGGGAGGGTAAACAGTCTATGGTTGGGGAGAGAATTGTACTTTATGATGCTGCACACCTTACGCAGGCACCGCTTCCTCTGGACAGCCTCGATGGAGGGGAGTGGGGAACCAGTTGGACGATTTTCACCACCCTCTGCAGTGCTTTCCAGTCCGAGGCGGAGCAGTTACCATACCACACTGTGACAATATAATTTATACTCAATGTCTGTACCATGCTCCTACATGCATAATTTCATTCTGTTTACATTCCATGCATGTTGATATACATATGTATCTCAATTCTGCTGTTCTGCACTTTTGCACTTTGCCATATTGCAATTACACTCTACTTCCTATTCTGTAAAATGTATACGCCCACTGTCTGTCTGGGTGTATATTTTGCACTATTATGTTATTTGTTATGTTATATGTTATATGTTGTCTGTTACAATTATTGCACATTTTGAGTTTGGTGAAATGTAATTTGGATCCTCTGTATAATTACTTGCACTAATTGTCTGGTAGGTTTGACAATAAAGTTCACTTTGACTTTGACACAGTTGATTAGTATGCTCTCGATGGTACATTTGCATTTACATTTAGGGCAGCAGCAGATGCTTTTATCCAAAGTGACTTACAAAGAGTACATTTGTCATTGCTGCTAATACAGTAAGAAAGTCACCAGAACAAGTTTCAAGCATTCAAGCATCTGACTAAGTGACAAAGAGCGATTAAAGTGCCAAGACTTACATATAACAGCATGAGGGTAGGTTTTTTTTGTTTTTTTCACCTCATTTTCTCACCTCGCACCTCATTTTTTGTGTTCTTTTCGTGTGAAATACAAGAGGGGAGGGACACCGGGAACATGCCTGGGGCACATAGCTAGACATCCATAGCTAATGGATGTCTAGGCTTTGAAAACCTCTAGTTTAACTGGAAGGTTTGAGGGCATGTCAATGTGCATTTAAGAAAATCTCTTTTTCAGTAACTGACAGAACCTGTTTTCAACATATTGTTTTGAGGGGCTGGGCTGGCCCTGAATTCCGACACCAAAAGTATAAATTGGGTATTGCTGTGTTGGTCTTGCAAAAGCTGCACTTAGTTGCATCTGCTACGGGTAACAGTCTCCTTTGAAGATGTAGTCATGTCCATGTAACGTAATGGTCTTGCCTATCAGGAGTAGTTCATGGTCATGTGTGTGTTTGTCCTTTATCTACTGTAGTCAACATGTCTGAGCACTGCACCGGCATCATCAACCTGAAAAATACCATCCCTGCAGCTGTGGCAGCAGCGGCAAGTGAAGTGGCTCCGGCCAGCGGTAAGAAAATATCAACAGATTGATTCTGTTTTGAATACCTCATGACACGTGGTTATGCAGAACATTTAGCAGTTGCTCCAGTAATGATTGCATGCTTTGATTGTTGTAATACATTTAACTCTGTTAAAGGACTAAATGTTGATATCATGTATTGGTTCGAGTTAATCAAACCATGCAAATC
>OMKQ01099324.1:0-20583 GCA_900302335.1 Phycis phycis
TGGGGGGTGGTCAAACTGCACACTCACACACACACACACTCTCACACACACAAACATACACACACACACACACACACACACTCTCACACACACAAATATACAGACACACACACACACACACACACACACAAACATACACACACACACACACACACACACCACACACACCCAAACACCACACACACACACACACACACCACAACCACACACACACACACACACACACACACTCACTCTCACACACACACACACACACACACACACACACACACACACACACACACACACACACACACACACACACACACACACACACACACACACACACACACACACACACACACACACCAATGTGAACATTAAAACACTTCAGGATTTTACATCCTGGATCTTATTTTCCAAAAAAAACATTTTGTTCAAGGAGAAGTTCCAGCTCTTCAATCTCGTGTTGTGTTATTTCAAGAACATCCCCATGTCATTACAATCCCAACTCTCCTTTACCCAAATCAGTGAGTTAAACTATGCTACGCTTTCTGTAGTCACCACAAGCTCTCCTCTCTCTCACATTCTCACTCTCGTGACACTTCTCCGTGAGTGAGACTTGGTTGGGCAGAATAAGTAACACACTGGATGAAGTGTATTCTCTGTGGGGATCCTTTCCGTGTTAGGACTACAGCAACGCAAGCTGTTCCTTCTCCTGTATACTGTCTGCTCTATGTGAAGTAAAACAAGCTGTTCCTTCTCCTGTATACCATCTGCTCTATGTGAAGTAAAGCAAGCTGTTCCTTATGCTGTAAACTGGCGACTCTATGTGAAGTAAAGCAAGCTGTTCCTTCTCATGTGTACTGGCTGCTCTATGTGATGTGTCTCTGGTTAGTGGCCTACTTTTATAGGTGCACTCTGACATCCTCCTCCAGCCCATGGGCACGCCCTCACACGGGGGTGTCTGCCGGGGGGGTCCGTCACCCGCCCCCGAGTCCTCCATCTCTGTCTTGATCAGGAACTCCAAGATGTCAGTGTTGTCTGGGTTACGGTTGCTGTGGCGGGAGGCTGACGACCCAGTGGCAAGGTGGTGCGTCGTCGGGGGGTTGGGGGCGGGGCTAAGGACCAGGTTGTTGTTGTAGAGCCGGCCCTGCATGGCATCGTCCATGATGTGGAACCAGGGCCAAGAGTCCTGAGAACCTCCCTCCTGGCCCTGGTATGGCTGCTTCAGGTCCTGCAGTCAGAAGACACTGCTGTTATAGCGCTGATATCAATACAAGCACTGCTGTTATAAGTGAGATACCATCAAACACTGCTGTTCACTGATATCATCACTCACACATTATAGACAACGTTACCTTGTACTTGGTCCGAAGGTTGTCCCATTTCTTGGCAATTTGGTCTGCGGTGAGCTTCCCTTGCAGCCCGAGGCCTTTTAAGATGGTACTAGAAGACAGAGTAGATACGTGTGAGGCAGGACCAGACCGGGGAACCCTAACCCATCACCTCCTTCAGGGAGGATCACTCACTTCCAAGCGATCTTCGCAGAGTTTCTCTTCCCGGTGAAAAGAGACTCATTGGACGCTCGGAACTCAATCAGCCGCTTGACGTCGTCCTCGGTCACTGGTCGACAGGGGACAGGAGACAGGAGACAGGGGACAGGAAACAGGTCAGCATCACACATGTCACCCCCACTATGACGCGAGACTCGGGGTCCTCACTCACTTTTATAGGAGTTCTCCTGCAGGTGAGACAGCGGGTTCATGTTGGCCTCCATCGTGACCACTAGACCCCTTGGGACGGGTGGTGGGGAAGACCCGGCCCGGGACGGGTTACATGAGGTACACCACTTCTGCTGAACACCTTAAGGGGTCTCACCGATGAAGACCCCCTGCTGCCCTGCCGTCAGTGGAGCAAGGCACGGCTAGCTAGCTAGCTCAGCAGGGTACAAACAACAACAAGCCGACATGGTGTCACTGTCGAGGGTCCCAGGGGCTCAAAAGGTTCTTCTCAGACCAAGTTCACATCTGCTGTCAAGTAGTGTTTTCCGATCAGTTGTAGATCACGGATCGATAAATAACGGTATAGATTCCTCCTCAATACGAGGGTCGGGTGCGTTCAGAGCGGGCAGCTTTCTACATCCCAGGGTTCGGCCGTACAGGGGGCGGGACCTCTCTTAGCTACCTACCAATCCAGTAGGGGTAGCAGGCTACGGTTGCAGACAGAGGTACCGCCTACTGTATTATCCGGATCAGTGATTGGTTGATAGAGAGAAGAGGCACCGCCCACTGTCCGTTCGGATTCTGGGGTCCTTGTGGATACTTTCAGAAGAGGACTCTTCTTCTCCTTGGCGGAATTGGGAAAATAACCGCTGCTGCCCCCGCCGGTTGGATTGATGGAACAGCACAGAAACATTCTGAATCATTTATTAAATCAATACTGGTGAAAGGCTAACTTTGTTCACTGTAACATTCACCTCCAGCATTTTCCATCTACGGTGCTTGGTTCAGACTTGTTTCCCATTTAAAAGTTAGTAAGACAAACATTTCCAGACAAAATATATAAACATAGCCATTTTATTGGAATGAGAAAATATGCCTACTGACGTTAGCTTTATTGCAGTTTACATTTACATTATATATACATATTTACACATAAACATTTGAATCCCTGATATGAAAAAAATAGTCCCAATACCAAACCTTTTCCTCCGTCATGTTGTTTGATGGCTAGGCTAACGTGTGTCTGGTGTCTACAGAGCATCCATGAGCCTCTCCCACAGGCAAAGTAGCCTTTCCTGGTGCTGCAGCTCTGCAGCCGGCCGAGGGCCCCGGGCCAGCCCGTCCAGCAGATGGCGCTCCTTTTGCAGTGTCAGGCGGCTTCTCTCCCGGTCCAGAGCAGTTCGCTCCCTGCAGAGAATGGCCCGTTCCCGGTCAAGAACAGCGCGCTCTCGGTCAAGAGCCGCGCGCTCTTGGTCCACCCTGGCCTTCTCCTTCTCCAGCGCCACGCGCTCCCTCTCCACGGACCCCCTCTCCCCGCTCAGCTGCTCCCTTTCCCGGTCCAGCACCAACCTGTCTCGGTCCAGCTGCCCCTGCCCCCCCTCCAGCCGCTGCCTCTCTCGCCCCAAGTCTGTCCGGGGCGATTGCTCTTGTTTCATCGTTGCCACGGAGATGTGTTGGGCGTGGCCCGCGGTACCACCAGACACCGCTGGGCCGAGGGTCTGGGGTGCGGGCCAGTTCTGGGGAATCAGGCCCCCCTCCACGCCCCTCTGGCTCTCGGTGACGGACCACTGGGGCCACTCCCCCTTGACCGGGTGGACGGGGGTTCTAGCCAACTCCTCTCCCTGCACCAGGGAAACTGAGCTTAAGACAGACCCATGCCCTGCCACCGAGGGGGCGGGGCTTAGGACAGATCCCTGCACCAGGCCGCTCATGGCCTGGTCCATCAGGTCAAACCAGCGCCAGTAGGTCTCCTTGGACCAGAGCCCCATGCCAGCCGGAGGGTCCTTCAGCAGCTGGAACCCATCACACTTTGAATTAAAGGCTGGCTGCCTCCTACAAACCAGCTATTCATTCGCAACACTATCTTCATCAGAGCCAGCTGCACTACAACATGCAGCCCTGCTCAACAGAACCCAGCTGGGCAGAGAAAATTGTCAGTCTCAAGCAAGGTTCTCTCCAAGCTGTAGCAAAATTGAATTTGAGGTGGTGTTCTGTGTTTCATATGATGGAGCCGCCATGAGAACCTTCACTTACGGCTGGAAGGCACTGTGGATAAAAGCTCCTCCTCATACATCACATATGACATATGAGGGAATATAATACAGTGATAAGACCTTTGAAACCCACCTTGTATTTCATCTTTAAGTTATTCCACTTCTTGGCAAACTGCTGTGGCGTCATCTTCCCCTCCAGCCCCAGGTCTCTGATCAGAGTCCTGAACACCGAGGGGAGCATTCAGGTGTCAGGTGTTCATACTGTTCATTCTAGACACAAGTTCATGTGATAACCACTCACCCCCACAGATGTTTGGACTTCCTTTTGGTAAAATGCTCCTCGTTCTCGACACGAAACATGATGAGCCGCCGTGTCTGCTCTGGACTCCCTGTCCCACCATGTCCCCATCACACCGCATGAAATACAGTGACAAGTCAGCACATGAAACCCAAGTCATCACATGAAACACAGTAACAAGTTACCGCATGAACCACAAATCACCACATGAAACACAGTAACAAGTCACCACATGAAACACAAGTCACCGCATGAAGCATAGAAACAAGTAATCACATGAAACACAAGTCACCACATGATACATAGTAACCAGTCATCACATGAAACACAAGTCATCACATGTAAAACAGAAACAAATCTGGCTTAGTAATAGAGACAGCCCAGAACGAGTTTCAACAGACATCGTAAACGGTCAACTCTCTTGACTGAATTAAACTATGGCATTCCAACCCAGTGAAAAAGATGATAAACGCAAGGTCAATATGTCATTCTTTACATTTGAGCAGGTATTCCGCGGCCATTGTTGCAATGCATTGAGGGCTACTGGTTGTACCTCACGGAGGGGAGGCGGGGCAGCCGGACCACACAGACGCCGGAAATGCCTTTGGATCGTGTGGCTATGTCGCCGCCATATTGGAGAGGCCAAGACGGGCCTTTAAACACATAGAAGTGAACGGGCAACTGCGGTTTTTCTGGATGGAAAAAAAGCACTACGATTGCATCGCTCAAGCGATTTCAATGAGTCGTTTTTATTCAATAGGCTTATCATACAAATTCTTATATAAAATATGTATAATATAATTTTACATTAATATACATACGACTAATGAAAATCGGCTGAGAAATGTTACGATATAGTATTTGTATCTATGAAATCCGTGGTTCCCCCATTGACTTGCACTTGTTTACAGGCCAGCATGGCCTCTCCAATATGGCGGTGACGATGCCGTATCACAGAATGTGTTGAGCGTCAATGCAGCGTCTGTGTATACTACATGTCTATGCCAATGAAAACGCCAGCACCCTAGGGCCGGGCAGCAGCACCGTCTACAGGGCCGATGCTGGACTACCATAACAGACGTTGGCGAATTGGGACCCCCTTCAGCTCGTTATGCATATATAATAGACATCCATGTTCATTATCTGTCTTTCTTTCTGTCAGTCTGTCTGTCTGCAGTACAATTCACTATGGGACGTCATCAACGTCTCCTAACCGTAACAGACATCGTTCTTCCGCCCCCTTGCGGCAGCAGGGTTCACTACAGGACGGACGGTCCAGCGTTGCGTCACAGCGGGGGCTCCTCCCCGGGACTTGGTACAGAGAAACCGTGGACCTATTTTGATGGCTACATGGGATTCATCTAGGCCAACGGGATTGAGCTAACATATAAGAAACGCTTCACATTCACCTAGCAGGTGAGCAGTGCGTCACTTTCACGGCATTATTCGGTATAATTGTCAGGGTGTTCTCCGTGTTGTGTGTATTATAATATGGATGGAGCATGCGCAGTGTCCCTGACCTGTACCTGCTGATCCTCCGACCTGGTCCTGCCTCAGCATCACCAACCTACTGGCCTGTATTTGCTGGTCCTCCAGCCTGGTTCTGTCTCAGCATCCCCAGTAGGCCTCCTGGCCGCTGGGTTGTAGTTCGACCACAGTAGCAGATACATCATGGAGATGACTGTCATATTCATTGATTCATTTGTTTTCTCTAATTTTGTAAAGGTATCCTCTGAATAAACTGTAATAAATGACGGATTTAAAATATTGCACTAGACGATGATGAATGACTGAGATGAATTGAGTGGATGGCGCGGTTTCGGTAAGATGCCACATGCTAGCCAGGGAGGGGCTATAACAACAACAACAACAACAACAATAACAATAATAATAATAATAATAACAACAACAACAACAACAACAACAACAACAACAACAACAACAACAACAACAACAACAACAACAACAACAATGTTATGATGATGAATACAAACATTCCCAGCATGCTGGCCAGTGCAGGGCGATAATAATATGAATAATAATATTAATAATACTCATTATGATGATGATGATGATGATGATGAGCGACAGTAGTGTAGCGGAGTAGCTAGAGTGGGTGGACAGAGCAGGTCGTCCACTAACCGTAGGGTCGGCGGTTCGATCCCCTTGATCCCCCTCCTCCAACTGTCCACATGTCGAACCCTCACAAATGTACTGATTGTAAGTCGCTTTGGACAAAAGCGTCTGCTAAATGCAACTTCATGATGATGATGATGATGATGATGATCATGATGATCATAACATAACGTTCCCAGCATGCTGGCCAGGAAGGGTTTGCTGCCCGACGGCTTCCTGCTGACCCGGCTGGCGGAGAGCTCCACCCAGCCAGGCCGGCCGCGCCCCCGGTCCCGGCACGCCCGCTTCATCACCAAGAACGGCTCCTGCAACGTAGCGCACAAGAACATCAGGGAGCAGGTAGGCCTGGCATTAAGCTCTGGACCCCTGACCCTAACTCAGACCCCTCACCCTAACTCTGACCCCTGACCCTAATCTTAATGTGATGGGACCATGGGCATCCACCGCATATACCACTGTAAACTCTCACGGCAAATTAGCTGCCGGGTCCTGGTGGGCCTAAACTACAGACGAATCTTACAGAGGCTGCAGGGTCCTGGTGGACAAGACTGGACCCTAGAAACTAATCTAGAGAGGCTGCAGGGTCCTGGTGGACAGGACTGGACCCTAGAAACTAATCTAGAGAGGCTGCAGGGTCCTGGTGGACAGGACTGGACCCTAGAAACAAATCTAGAGAGGCTGCAGGGTCCTGGTGGACAGGACTGGACCCTAGAGACTAATCTAGAGAGGCTGCAGGGTCCTGGTGGGCAGGACTAGAATCTAGAGACTAATCTAGAGAGGCTGCAGGGTCCTGGTGGGCAGGACTGGACTCTGACTAACAGACTAATGGTAAATGGATGTGCTCTGTAATGAGGCTGCAGCTCTTCATAGCCTCTACTGACCCGCTTGGTGTTTTGTCGTGAAGGCCTCTTCTTACAAAGCTGCTGCTCCATGTTGTATGTCGGGACCAACCCAATATAATCAAATCTACTGTTTATAAGATGAAGAACACAAGATTACTGCGCTATTCACACTACATCATATCACATAATGTATCAAAAACCCATATCCCATCAATTTCTTATTGTACATGTACAAACACAACATGGACATGGACAGTTCACGTTGTGTACTTTTACTGTGAAGGCCTCTTCTTGCTGCTCAGGGCCGCTTCCTGCAGGATGTCTTCACCACCATGGTGGACCTGAAGTGGCAGCACTCACTCCTCATCTTCACCTCCTCCTTCCTGTGCTCCTGGATGCTGTTTGCCATGGCCTGGTGGCTGCTGGCCTTCGCCCACGGAGACCTGGAGCCTCCAGGGCCCCACGGAGGGCCCCCCGCCGTGCCCTGCGTCACGCAGATCCACTCCTTCACCTCGGCGTTCCTGTTCTCCATAGAGGTCCAGGTCAGCTGGTCAATCTGGTCTGGCTACTGTAGAGAGTCTACTATCCATAGCTAGCTATATAGGATACTTAGACAGTACAGAGACAGGTCATTAAGGAGCAGGTAGGGGTTAGACAGTGAGACAGTGTCTTGTTGGCAGGTAACCATCTTGTGAGTCTGAGTTCGAGCTAACCAACTGTGTGTCCCAGTTGTTAACAATCCGTGTCCGGTTCCTAGGTAACCGTTCTGTGTGTGTGGTTGCTAGGTAACCATCGGCTTTGGGGGCAGGATGGTAACGGAGGAGTGTCCGCTGGCCATCACGGTGCTGATCGTCCAGAACATCCTGGGTCTCATCATCAACGCCGTGATGCTGGGCTGCGTGTTCATGAAGACGGCTCAGGCCAACCGGCGTGCAGAGACCCTCATCTTCTCCCGCAACGCCGTCATCGCCCTGCGCAACGGCCAGCCCACCTTCATGTTCCGCTTGGGAGACCTGAGGAAGAGCATGATCATCTCAGCCACCGTTCAGCTGCAGGTGAACCCCCTGACTCCTGACAACGCTCCAGCATAACACTAACCTCTGACCCGAACACCTAACCCCTGACCCTGAAACACACCAGCATAACCCTAACCTCTGAACCCAACACCTAACCCCTGGCCTCCTCATCCGGTCTGTTGCTAAATGTGGTGGTTGTCCAGACAAACCTTCAGGGGGCGTGTCCTGAGGAGCGGCTGGAGGGCCTCAAATCAGCCAGGGTTCCTTTCCATGGCAGGTTAAAAAATGATGAGGGAGAATGAAATACAGTTACATTGAATATCTGCTTAACATACTAAAAGTAATTTGTTAGGCGAAAGTAATCTGGGGAGACGTCCCTTAAAGAAGGGGAGCAGAGAACAGCTAACAGGAAGTAGGGGAGGAGTAGAATTGATTAGCTCATGGTGCGACACAGGAGAAGCCAGAAGGTGACAGCTCTGATGTTTCTCTTTAACTTTAGGAAGGAAAAGTAGTCAGCTTTGTTTTCCTCTGTACATGATAGGCATCAGGTTTGTGTTTATTTCTATCGCAGGAGTGGAAGGAGAACCGCCAGTCAGATCGCATCCTGACATCTCCACACCCATTCATTGTCTGTTCTTCTCTTCTGTTCATATTTGATTTGATTTGAACAACAAGAAGGTCTTCCAGCAGCTGTGTTGGGCTCTACCATGCACTCTGGAACACTGTTAGTAGTTAGTAGTGCAATAGGATGAAGTACCTTGCGTAGGGGTCTGGAAAATCCAGGTAAGCAAGCCATCCAAATCCCAGGCACCAAATCATAAGGTGCCGAAAAGGCAGGTTCAAAACACAAGGCCAAATGTTGTGTACCCGGTGCTGCTCAGTCGGCGTGGGACCTCACCCAGAGCTGCTCCACGGCTGGCTGAGCCTGCCTCCTGCCTGTGCAGGTGATTCGGAAGACGGTGACAGCGGAAGGGGAGGTTCTGCCGGCGTGTCAGATGGACATCCAGGTGGAGAACCCCCTCCACAGCAACGGCATCTTCCTGGTGTCGCCGCTGGTCATCAGCCACACCATCCAGCGTGGCAGCCCGCTCTACGAGCTCTCTGCTCACTCGTTGGCCAGCGAGGACCTGGAGGTCATCGTCATCCTGGAAGGTAGCGGTCTCAGTGTGCCCTCCATCGGTATTCATCTCCTCCTCGTGTGTGTATGTGTGTGTGTGTGTGTATCCAACTAAGGTTCATTTATCTCCTAACGGATTCAGCTTTTGCCTCACTGAGTTGTCCTCACTGAATTTCCTAAGGTAACTGAATCCATGTTGGAGCAGGGGGCTCAGCTGATTGGCTGTTGTGTTTGACTGACAGGTGTGGTGGAGACCACCGGCATCACCATGCAGGCGCGCAGCTCCTACACCCCGGACGAGATCCTGTGGGGGCGGCGCTTTGTGTCCATCCTGTCGGAGGAGGACGGCCGCTACTCCGTGGACTACTCCAAGTTTGGCAACACGGCGCCGGTCCGCATGTCCTCGCTGAGTGCCCGGGAGCTGGACGCCACGCGGGGGGCCCGTGAGGGGGGCGGGGCCGAGAGGCCTCTGCAGGGCTGGGGATTGGTCAGAGCAGGCAGGGGAGGGTTCCGTAGAGGAGCGGGAGGGGGGGGCGGAGGAGAGCGGAGCTGCTGCCCCGCCCCTCAACCCTGGGACGGCCAATCGGAGAAGGGGGAGGAGGAACCACCAGTGGTGGGTGTGGAGCGGAAAGGACAGAAGAAGAAAGTCCAGCTGGAGGTGATTGGTCCTCAGGATGAAGAGCACTGAGGAGGAGATGGGGGAGGAGACCAAAGGACCCGAGAGCTACCTGACAGTGTGGGAGTTAGTGCAGCTCAAGTTGCTTTAGGCCTGCATTATCTACTGGCAATGTGTTTTTAGATGTGTTTTCTGATATTTTTAGATATATATAAAATCTATTTTTGTGACTGGGTTGCATACTTCTGTATTGTGTTGAAAGGAATGCCATTCTGAAAAAATAACAAAGATGGTTTAGAGAAAGTCCTGAGATATTTAGTGATTCATTATAATTTATTACTGTTAATGTCCCTGTTCTTGTTTTTACTATTATTAAGAAGTATTCCAGACAAATAACACTCACTGTCCACTTGTAAAAACATTTAATGAATTGTGTTTTTCCAGGAAATTATTTAAAAAAAGCCAAGACTGATAGGTCTGATAAACATCTAAAACAAACATAACCTCAAGCGTTTTCTGTTAGCTTCACATCATATTAGCGACAGTGAGAACACTCAGCTCATTATTAACCACACATTTCACAGCAAGTTCAGCCAAACTGTCAGGGAGCCAATCAGAGCCAGCGCTGGCGTTGCCACAGCGACCGGAGCAGCGTTACACAGGTTGCTGCTGCAGCAGCGGTAGGTGAAGCCCGAGAGGGAGGGGAACATCTGGGACAGACGAGAGTTGTCACAGTCTGTGTACCGGAGGCAGCGCCGCACCGTCCTACCACCTGGCAGGCAGACAGACAGGCAGATTATCACACCACTGTCGAAAACAAGATTATTTAATGTGTTTATATGAATATGTATATCATATAAAACACAACATTATATAATCTATGGTGTATCATATAAAACACAACATTATGGTTAATTGTGTAAACCAAGATTACGTAATCATTTAGTGTATGAACCTGTATATAGTAACATGAGTTTGTATATTAACATGAGATAATATATTAACGTGAGTTAGTATATTGACGTGAGTTAATTAACATAAGTTATTATATTAGAGTGAGTTACTATATTAGCATGTACCTCTTAACATGAGAACATATATTAACATTGTTTAGTATATAAACGAGTTAGTCAGTATATAATAAACACTTCAGGAATGTGCGTTGTGCTCAGGGAAGGGCTGGCATCGGACTACTGACCTCGCTCGCTCAGAGAGATGCAGGCGTCCTCGTAGGTGCACTCCTGAACGTTCTCACAGCGGCCCGTGTAGTCAGAACACTTGTAGCACCGCAGGCCTGAGCCTGCACACACACACACACACACACACACACACACACACACACACACACACTTAATCATGACTAACTAGACGATAGCGCACTACGTCTATAGAGGACTCGCTAGACCATAGAGGACTGACTTGTCTACAGAGGACTAAGTCTATATATAGAAGACTAACTAGACTACAGAGGACCAAGTCTATAGAGGACTAACTAGACTATAGAGGACCCACTAGACTATAGAGGACTAAGTCTATAGAGTACTAACTAGACTTACTCACCTCGGTCCAGCAGTCCAAAGCCCAGCAGCAGTAGACAGAACCAGCCCTTCATCCTAACACCCGACGCTCCTTCAGATACTGACGATGAGGAGAAGGTAAAGAGGAGATGGTCCACAGGAGGAGCAGATTCCCTGGCCGTAGACGTGGAGGCAGCAGACCGACTCTCCAGCGCCCAGACAGACAGACTACGCTCGGAGTTCACAGCAGCTCTTTGTCAACAAGTCCACAAAGACTCTTTCTCCTCCTCCTCCTCAGTCACACATCTGGAACAATCCCTGGCGCCCCTCCTCAGACAGCACCTCCTCCTCTCACAGAATCCATCTATCTATAACACATCCTCATCATCACAATGTACCTCCTCCCCTCACGTGACCTCCTACTCGTCACGAGATAACACCTTCAACTCCATAGCACCTCCTCAACCCACAGAGCTCCTTTTCCTCCTGTAGCCTTATCACCCAGCCCTGCTGTGTGTTGGGTGCCAGGGTGCCAGGGCACGATAAGGCCGTAAAGACAGTGGTAGCAGTGTGAGCACGCGCTGAGCGCTGCCTGGCACCACGGCGGCCAGCCTGCTGGGATAAAGCTCTCTGTGTCTGCTGGCCTGCCCACACCCCCCGCTCAACAGAGAACTGGACCAGAACAAGCCACATCCTCTCTCCACGTGAACTGGACCAGAACAAACCATATCCTCTCTAACGAGATATAAACTGGATCAAACCACCCCAAACCTAACGAGTTATGATCGGGACAAAATGCCTTACCTAGACAATAAAGAACAGACATTAAATGTAGTGCAAAAATGTATTCAATATGAACATACAGAGTGTATCACTAGACAGCTGGTAGACTGGCCTGAAGCAACAGTCTTCATCATACAGAACAGACACGCAGAATGCTTAACAAACCAAGCTGCTTTCTCTTTGATTCATTTAAATGCGAGCAAATGCAAAAGAGCAAAGAGATAAAAGTTAACATATTTACATATTATATGATACATTTTTTTCATTGTAAGTTTAGTAAATTATGAAAGTTTCAGTTCAAGTTTTAGAGCATGTTGAACCACAAACGGAGAATATCCCCTCAGTATGAAGCTCCTTAACTAATCAGATCAAAATGTTTAGATTAAATGTGATTAAATAGTAATATCAGTTCAGTTCTTTATTACCTAATGGTACAAACATCACATGTCTTGAATGTTCCCTTCCAACATTCATAGATTTCCATGTTTCTTCAAATATGTACATTTCAGATATAACATTGAGTTGTGAAATAGAATCCAGCAACAGATGCTTGTAAGCATAAATGTTTCAAGTCCAAGCAATAGCAGTTTATCTAAATCAGGGTTAAAGGTCAGGTGTCAGTACAGAGGTCTGTATTGGCATCGCTGGACTCGTGTTGAGCTTTTGAAATCCTATTTATTATCTCAGCCGAGAGCAAAGATGAGCTCCCGGACTTCTCCTCAAACCAGGAGTCCAGAGCTCGCCTCCCATCAAAACTGGCAACGGGAGGTCCGTTGATGGCCAGAGTTAGCAGATCATTCATCTGCTCCAGACCCAGCCTGGAGCGGCTGTTCTGGTACACCTTGTGCAGAGAAGCTCGACCTTTATCACAGCAGGCCGTGGATGTGGGCAACACCTGCACAAGCTGTGCGATCCAACCCAAAAGAGGAAAGCGCTGTCTGTACCTGCAGATGTGACCGAGAAGCTCTTTGCAGCCAATACTGGAGAAGTCAGCTTTCAGACTCCTCCACTCCACCAGCAGGTTGCCCTGGGCCTCTGCTTTGGCCTGGCCTTCACGAGTGGCCGATGGAATGGACTGCAGATGGTTGAATATCAAAAGAATCTCAATGTCCCCGTATGTGTGGAGGTCCTCGGTGGTCCGCGGCCAGGAGGAGAGGTCCAGCACCCTACAGGCTTTGGCCAGAGGACTACTCAGGGTGTCCAGTCTCTGGGACAAGATGCCCTGGCTTCTCTGGCAGATCTTCTCCCGAATGGACTGAAATTTGGACTCTGCGACACACAGGTTTTTAAGAGCAACACCGTTGAAACTTTCACGGAAATTCTCTTCAAACTCCTGTAGATACTCCCCAGGACAGTCCACAAGCTGGCCAATCTCCACGATTGACTCCTCTATTCTGTCGTTGACCTGTGACACCAGGAGGTAGTCGCCCTGGAAGGTGAAAGCCAAGCGAGACAGAACAGCGGTGACATCGAGGAGGAAATAAATTAGCTTTACCGACTGGTAGTCCAGCAGGAAGCGGAGGAGGGTTAGGGCAACGGCTGCAGCGTCAGCCTTCTGAGTCTGGCAGCTGATCTCCTTCAGATGACCGACAACCTCCAGGTAGTCCTTAATGAGTGCGTTGAGGACGTTTGGTTCCCCAATGATCCAACGCACGGCTCGGATATCTCCCAGGAACTCGGTCTCCTCCGACAGCGTTGGTGCGGTCAAGCGGAGCTCCGCCATCATGCGAGGGGAGTAGCGGTAGAAGCCGAGGAGTTGCTTCAGGTTGTTCTCCAACTCTTCAAGGCAAGACAGCTCCTTGCCCCCTATGACATCTAATACCTCCAGATGAGGCCGGTGGATCATGACGGGGAGGGAGAGAAGCCATGGGAGAACCCTCTGAAGAGCAACGAACAGACTGCCTCGCATGCCCGCAGACATGGTAGCACCATCCATCCCAACGCCGACCACCAGCAGATCCTGAAACCGAAGGCCTAAGACACAAAATGCCCGATCGATGGCTTGGAGATAGCCATCAACGCTGGCCTGGCTCAGCTTCTGCAGGGAGAGGAACTCTGTATTGGGGGTACCGTCGCTTGTAGTGAACTGGACATAGAACGCCACTGTGTCTGGAAATATATCCTCGTTCTGAGAGTCCATGAGGAGGCTGAGGAACGGAGATAAACGTATCTTCTCAGCCAAGTCTTCCTTTAAGGTGCGGGCGATATGATGAACGAGGATCTGACAGTCTCCTTCATTCAGGTACTGATCCACGACCTTCAGTTCACACCTCCTCAGCAGCTCAGCCAGCGGCCGGAGGTCTGAGAAGGGCCGGCCCTCTACAGCCAGATGGTACGCCGCATTGAAGAGCACTGCCATGTTCCTGCACATCTCCTCGGTCTTCTCGGGGTGCATGCGCAGCTTGTACAGCTGCAGACATTTCTTGTGCAGGTTGCTCTGACTGTGCAGCTTGATGGTGTGGATCTTGAACTGCTTGGAGCCCATGATGAAGGCGGAGGTGCGGGATGACTGCACCGTGTACTGCCGGCACACGTGGCACCACATCTCGTTGAGCGTTGGTGAGTAGCGCAGGAACCAGAACTTCCTCAGCCACTCCTGCTTGAAGCGGCGGGTGCGGCGGCCCGCTCCAGGACCCAGTTTGGAGGCGTCGGCCAAAACCACAGGGTCTGCAGCAATGGACTCGTCAGCAGAATCCAGATCCTGATCCTCTTCATCGAGAACCATCTGGGTAGGGGTCATTGGGTCCATATCTAGGCGCCAAGAGGGGAAAGGTCAGCTCTGACAGACAGGTGGGACATTGATTGATGGGTTAGGGTTAGATGAATGTGTTAGGGGTTAGATGAATGGGTTAGGGGTTAGATTCATGAGCTATGGTTAGATGATGGGCTAGGGATTGGATTAATTGGCTAAAGTAAGATGAAAGGGTTAGGGTTATATTAATGGGTCAGGTTTAGATGAATGGGTTAGGGATGGTTTCAGAAGGTTGTGCCCCTACCACGGAAGTCTTCAATTGGTCCTTGCTCAGGGTTTGGGGGGAGAGCTGGGTCCATCTTCTGCCCTCTGAGCCGGTGAAGCTCTGCCTCCAGCTGGTGGATTCTGAGCCTCAGTTTGACACAGTTGGGACATGAGGTGGAGGACTCCTCGTGTACCTCCTCCTCCACCTTCACAGGTCGCAGGGCAATGTCCTCTGCAGACAAACGTCTCCTTTTGCTGAGTCTACTGGACGGAGGACCTGACAGAGGCCTGTGGGCTGGTTGGGATAGCCTCTGGGTGGACGTCTCCAGAGGAACTGCTATATCTGTGGAGGTGGGGTTGGTCTCTGTCTTCTCAGCAGCAAGAGGAGGAGCTTCACCATGGGGGTCTCCCTGCTGCTGACCCCGTCTCCAGCCGCCAGACTCTGAAACACAGTAGCAGGGGAGCTGTGAGGGCCTACACCTGGTCAAGCAGGTAACCTCGGTAACAACACCTGTTGCTGTCAGTAGAACCTATCAATGACATACAGTGGATTACTATGCAGGTCCTTGAGCAGCAGGTGGTGTCAGGGGTCCCTAGGATGTCTGTGGGCTGCGGCTGTCTCCGTCCTCCCTCCTGCAATCTGCATCGTCCCACACATCAACCAACCAGAGGAGAGCCTGCATCCCAGGTGAGCTCACCTGTGTGGAGGTTGCAGTCAATGCTGAGCTCCGACAGGCCGTGCAGTCGTGTGATGTAGTTGTCTCCGTACCAGACCCTCAACCTGTCGCCCGGCAGGAGCTGGCGGCTGGCGCTGAAGTAGAGCTGAGTCCCGCGCTGGAACGCAGTCAGGTTCCTCTCCGCCGTCTCAGACGAGATGCGCACATACCTGTCGGAGGAATGCGCGTTCTTACGTACCCCAGCACGTTCTGACGTATACCAGCACGTTCTGAAGTACCCCAACACGTTCGTACCCCAGCACGTTCTGACGTACCCCAACATGTTTGTACCCCAGCACGTTCTAACGTACCCCAACATGTTTGTACCCCAGCACGTTCTAACGTACCCCAACATGTTCGTACCCCAGCATGTTCGAACGTATACCAGCACGTTCTGACGTACCCCGGCACGTGCTGACGTACCCCAACACTCTTTGATGCACCTGCTGGAGGAGCCCAGGGACTCTCAAGGCTAGAAAACACTGCTCTAACCCATCTGGGCTGGAACCATGAAATGTCCTCCTAATTACAGTAAGCAGTACTTAACTGAATACCTCATGAATACCTCATGAATACCTCATCCAGTTGGCTTTGGTCTCATCACTGCCATCAATGGAGTGGTACGTATTGTTGACATCCACGATCTAGACAGAGACAACACAAAACATGTCTGGACTTAGAAGTAGGACTAGTTTACTGTGTTTTCTGTTATTATATTCTACATATTATTATATTATGTTGTTCACATCCACACATTTTTTGGGGGATCTCAGCCCCACTGTGGATAAAAGCCTCACCTAACGGACCAAAGTCAACAGTAAAGTAACCTGCCTCATACTGAATATTAGATTAATATAATAATAAAATATTGACAGATGAGGACTGAATATGAAATGCTGCTCACGAGCCAGGAGTATGAGGAGGAGTGGTCCTCCGAGACCAGCTCCCCTTCGTAGGGTCCGAACACGGCTCCCCGGGGGATGCTCCGGGCCCCGCACCTCACCTCCACCCCCCCGCTCTCCCGGACCACCCGCAGGCCAGGGGGGGCGGACCGTGTGGCCCTGCCCACGGAGCCCGGGGCCGTGGGGGTGTCCTGAATGAAGAGCGGGGGCCCGTGGGTGGGGCACTGCGTCAGGAAGGGCTGCTGACAGTGGGGACACACTGGGAGCCGGGGCCCATGGTCAGTCAGGGTTTACACAGGGTGGGATCACCGGAAACACCCAGGTGGTAAGACTTCCCGTCTCTTGCAGGAAGTATATTATCTCATTAACATCATTATTATCATTATCATTCTACCTTCAGTTGAACATTTCAGGTCGTCAGGCTAATGTAATGAAAGTAATGAAAGCAGCTTCGAGGAGGAAGGTGAAACATCGACTATCAATGAGCCTCCTCAGAAGGTCATGAAAACGTAGAACTATAAAAGATAGAGGATGTTGGGACAGAAAAGAGAAGGCTTACACCAGAAGTCTGGGTCACTCATCGCACCATCGTGTCGGTTTGACGCGACTTTGACCAGGAGCTGTCGACAGAATTAACATATCACATTTCATTTCGGCAACATTCATGAAGCCCCCCGTGATGAGTCGGTCATCACGTCATCACGGAGCCCGACGGTGACCAGTGGGTGGGCGTGACGTGGGGTGACGGCGTTAATGTTACTCACCCAGTCACCCAAACTAACTGGGCGACTGCGATGTGAGCGTTATTCGGACTAATAACGCGTAATGACGGGCTCCTCTAGTCCCTGGTTCGGTTACTGGCCATCAGAGACTACTGTCTAAAGCAGACGTTAGATGTTCTCCTCGTTGGTCTGGACCACAGCTGGAGGCCATCAGAGACTACTGCCTAAGGCAGATGTTAAGATGTTCTCCTCGTTAGTCTGGACCACAGCTGGAGGCCATCAGACTAGTGTCTAAAGCAGATGTTAGATGTTCTCCTCGTTGGTCTGGACCACAGCTGGAGGCTGATGGAACACAACTCTGAATGTCTGCATGTCGCAGAACGAAAACGCCGTGAATTCGAGAGGACATTTTCCGGCAGATAGACGCAATCGTGGCACCGTGCCTGTGAATGTGAAGCGTGTCCACGATGCCCCGTGTCGGGGGGACTCACCTAGAGGCGCAGCGGGGTCCCGACCCGCGTCGTCCCGCAGCTCCGGGGTCGCAGCGGTCGACGCTCGGACTCAGCCCCCCGGGGCGACGGGGATCCCAGACTAAAACGGCGCAGTGACTCGGTCGCCTTCCCGATCTTTGACCACCATTTTCCACAGGAAATGACATGGAGAACGGAAGACGGCGTGGACATGTCCTAGAGAAGAGAGGCCAGATGCTCCTGCAGAGGAGCGCCTCTCCTCCCAGCACTAACACAGAGAAGACGCATCGCTTTTCACAATTTATTAACAAAATGGTAAAATAAATAAATACAAATTGATCAAATGCTCCTAATATTAACGTCTTCCCATGTCCCCCACAGTATTTCCTAAACACTGCATACAAAGAAGTCATCACAGAAGAGGCTCACACAGAGGTATTACTCCCACCAGTCACAATGTCAGGCCAACAGAAGACATCTGAACTCAAACAAGTCAAAAAATAAACACATTCCTTTCAAAAATCATCATGAAAAAAATACAAACAATTATACAAATATTCATACTGTGTAATTAACAATTTACACATTAGTCAGCACACCACGGTGAACCATTTCTTTATTCATTTCGCTACAATGCATCTTACCAAATGGAAGATAAAAAAAAGAGTTTCTTTTTGCACTTGACCCCCAAAAGGAGCCAGCGATGACGAGGTACCAAGCTGGACGAGAAGCAGAGGACCGGGGGTACGCATGGGTCTACGGGTGAGGAGTCTGCGTGTTCAGGGTGAAGAGGGTTCTCAGCGTTAGGAGTAGGGTTCTAAGGCTGGGTTCTAACAGTTAAGGGTTAAGAGTGGAGTTCGAAGGGTTAAGATGGTTCTAAGGCCGAGGAGGGTTCTACGGGCAAGGATCATTCTACGGGTGAAGAGAAGGAATATGTCATGTTTAACAATACTAGAAGGCCACAATCATGACTTGGATTATTTCAACTAATAAATGGTGACATAAGATGCTTCCGGAAAGATAGACCAGGAACAGGAAGTGGTGTTGAAAAATGTTTGTATGCATAAAAGACTTGAACTCCGTCTATTCCACCAGAAGTCTGAGTAGCGAGGGTCGGCTGCCCAGCTGCTGTTAGGGTTGGATTTCTACACCGCAATACATCCTGCTGATATGTGTCACTCAGAGGCTTCCAACGCACCGAGCAGGACTCTTTGGATATCAGATTCACATCTTGTCTCACTTGTCTCCACGACTACTGATCTCGCCTCACAGTTGGGATAAAGCCACAGAGCTGCATGAGCTAAGGTAGGGCCATTCAGACTGGGTGGGATATAGCCACAGAGCTGCATGAGCTAAGGTAGGTTGAGACTGTTGTCACACTACACACTATGATCCACCCGTTCCACTTCATGACAACTTTACAGAAATTGAGAAAGAAAGCATAATGCATATTCAACCGCTTTGACAAATGTATAAAAACTTGCATAAGAAGGCATGCGTTCTATTGGACTGAGAATACAGATGTTCTAGTTGGGTTCAAACTCATCTGTTTATTACATATGGTTGGCCTACCCAGGGATATCCTACCCCATGGTAATCCTACCCAGGGGTACCCCTACCTTGGGGTACCCTACCCTGGGGTACTCCTACCCAGGGTACTACTACTACCCAGGGTACCGTACCCCAGGGTACTCCTACCCAGGGTACCGTACCCCAGGGATCTCCTATCCAGGGTACTCCAACCCCAGGATACCCTACCCTAAGGATAGGAATACCCCAGGGTATGCCAACCCAGTGGGGGGAGGGGCACTCTGGACTCATACGGAGGCAAAATAGAGAACATACCTATATATATCTATATATAGATATACACATACACACACATGTATATACACAGAGCCAAATCGCAGACCATAATACTGGGCAAAGTAAAAGTGCTGCAGTGAAGCAGTCAGAAGACCCGACTGATGAACTCTTCTCCTCCTCCTCTTTTGGGCGCCAACTTTAAGTTTACCAACATCAAATCAAAATGGATGTAAGGCAACAACACTGTGGTTGAACCGGGCGCGTGGGGCTAGCAGGGGGCTGGGCATGGTGGGCTCATAATCACAGTGTTTCATCTGCCACTTGAGGAAAGGCACTCCAGGTACCTACTGAGGGAGGAGCCACTCAAGGCTCTACTGAGGGAGGAGCCACTCAAGGCTCTACTGAGGGAGGAACCACGCAAGGCTCTACTGAGGGAGGAGCCACGCAAGGCTCTTGGAATCGGGGGGAATGTGGTCGAATACGCCCGTGCCAACAGCACCCCACGTCATTCTGGGATATTCAGGAGAACATGACTCAGACATTTAAATCCAAGCTAGATAGAACAAACCAGAAAAAGAATGGAATGGAAAAATCTGCTTCTATCCAGTTATCATTTCGGTCAGAAATGTACTATTTATTAACTTCATGTTTGAATGCTAAAATGTCTTGGTAAGTATTGGAACCCAAAGCAGGAACAGCAGAAGATATGAAGGCCAGGCTAATGGAGCGCTGAGCGCCACATGATATGAACACATCGAATGGGAAGCAAGCAGCTAATAAAAAAAAAATCATCTTGAAAATCTAGAACGGAAATATTAACAAAAAGAACATAAGTTGTCTACTTTTGGCCCCTCGTTCTCACGTAGCGTTTTGATCAAAGGTCAAAGCTGTGGGGGGTAATACCTTAAGAGTGGAGTCAATGTGTTTCATGGAATTGATTTCCAAGAGTGCATTGCATTGCAAGGCACCATCAGAGCAGGAGACGATTC
>OMKQ01099325.1:0-13416 GCA_900302335.1 Phycis phycis
CATTGAGATACATAAATTAGCATATGTAAATTATTATATAGGTCAAATTATGGGGAAATAATCGTGAATCGAATCGAATCGAAATCGAATCAAATTGAAAAATGAATCGTTAGATTAATCGATGCATCGAAAAAAAAATTGCTAGATTAATCGATTACAAAAATAATCGTTTTGCCCAGCCCTAGTCCGAATCTTGTCCAGGGCCCAGTTTGGAGTTTGCATTCTTCCTTTTTAAAAACGTAATTTTTTGAAACTCCATCACTGTCACAACGACCTGTCGCATGCGTCACTAATTGTCTTGTCTCTGCTGCCACTCGGATTACTCTTCCAGTCACTATATTACAGTACACACTCGACAATGGTGTATTATTTGCAGATGAATTAATAAATGTTAATAAAAATGTATAGTTTTATCTACAGATCATAAAACGTTTTTGAAGACTTAAGTGAAATTGGATAATTTCTCACGGCACAGTGGTTGAAAATCACTGATGTAAACACTCCAACTCTGGAAATCATGAATAAAGCGCTGTTTGTTGACTTTGCAAGTCTCTGAAATTCATAATAATAATGCATTTTATTTAAAGACACCTTTCAAAGCACTCAAGGACACCTTACAAGATATTTATAGACAACAGTACACAACAGAACAGTAAAAAAACAAGTAACTGTCTATTTCTCACCTGCATGGCCACCAGAGCAAATGTTGTTGTCTGCAGTCCATCCGAGACCATCTGCAATGTGAGGCCTTCTTGCTGGAACAAGAGGCTGAGGTGCTTCAGTTCTTGCAAGACATCCAGCATGAGGTGGATGAATAGCAGCATACTGTACTGCTTCAGGGACTGCTGCACAAGCTTTGCCCTCCCCTCCATGGCTGCACTTGCTTCCCTGTCGTTAGGGTCACTGGCATGGTTCTCAAAGTGTACCAAGATGGGCCTGTAGTTCCTCATCAAGGCCTCCAATGCGTGTGACGTGTGGTAGCCAGCGAGTACCTTCAGTGTTGCCTGGCCTCACAATGGAGATCTCCATCGCCTTGCTGATCTCCTGAAGCTCCCGTGAGGCCTTTGCAGAGCAGGTGTAGTGCTTGTGGATGGCATGTAGCGTTTGCTTGATGTTTTGCAGCTGAGGAACCTGTTTGACACAGTCTAGAGCAGCTAGCTCTAGACGATGAGCTACACACCAGATTGGGACGAGGGATGGGCACAAACGCTGGAGTCTGGCGGTCACTCCGTTGTTCACACCCAGCATAACGGCAGCACCATCACACCCAAAACCAACCAGATGCTTTTTCAGGTCCTCCTCTCCCACCCCAACCTTCAACAGTCCAGCCAGAATGGCATCCAAAATGCACTGGCTATGGGCATGGTCCAGGGCAACAATCTGGATGAGTTGGTTCACTGGTTTGCCATTCTGGAGGTAGGTACAGTAGATTAGCTCCTGGTCCTTCACTGATCGGTTGACTGAAGAGTCAGACACAATAGAAAAGAACCTGGCTGATCGCAACTTTTCCTGAAGCTCCTCAATGAAGCACGAACCGATGGCTGTGATGAACATGCGGCATGCCTGGTCATTGCTATATGTTGTGCCGAGGTCCAGGCCGTTTGTGTGATGGAGAGCCACAAGCTTGGGGAACATGGTGAAGGCGGCCGCCTCTTTGTCAATGAAGTAGGCTATGTTGAAGAGTTTCACCATCTTTTCTTGTATTGCCGCATCCATTCTGTCAAAAGCTGACACTAGTGCTCCTCTTTCTGGGTGAGCTCTTGTTTGTAAGGCATCTTCAGCGGATTTGTGCGCAGTCGTGGCTGCGTGCTCTTTGATGCTCCTCACTCTTACTTTCTCTCCAGTTACCCCATGGAACAGGCTGTTCCCCATGGCCTGAGCTGGACAGCTCCTGCATGTTTTGCAGTTGTGCAGTTTCATCATATTCAATGAATGAGTAGTACTTTTTCCATTCAGGAATACATTTTCTTTTACATTTTGTTTCGTAGCCAGAGATTCCTTGTTTCTGTAGAGAAGTAGAAAATAATTGATTTGATTTGGTCAAAAGGCTCCCAGTTGGAAAGATTTCACAAGAATCATTATGATATATTTTTATTGCTAGGGTAGCGCTAGAAAAAGTCACACTAAAAGATACAGGAGTAACAGGATTGATTTTAAAATAATCCAATTATATCTGAGTTAACTGCTGTTTCTTGTTTTATATTTAGTTTATGTAAAGCACTTTGTAATCAATAACAGCTACATAGCTTACACTTTTTGTTATCAAAGTACAAGTACCTCAGCAGTGTAGTTCAGAGATTAAAGTAGGTTACTTTAATCTCTGAAAGAAGTTTGGTAAAATGTAAACACATGTAAAGTGTCTTTAACTCCAAACTCAGGGTACTTTTACCTCCAAACTGTACTCAGTTGAAGTACTTCAGTACATTTATTTACTGTAAACTTGCTGTGTTTTCACATTAAACTGCAGTTCACTGTTTGCTTCATGTTTCTCTGAACAGAAACAGAGGCCTGTGCCCACATAGCGTTTTTTTCTGAGTGCCGCCAGCGTCTTTTTTCAATTGTTCCCAATGAGGAGAGAGCGTATGTGGCAGCATGTGGCCGCCTAGAGAAAAAGCGCTGCACCCAGCGTCTTTTTTCAGAGCACTCCGAGCAAGCACAAGCACAAGCTTGTTTGCTGTGTAGTCAACCATTCGTTAGCGTTAAGTTAGCTACCTAGCTAATGTCAATTGGCTTCTACAGCGCAGCGTTTTTTTCTCTCATGGCACAAGCGCTTCATCCCAGCTCTCCCCAGCGCCCTGCCATAAAAAACGCTATATGGACACGGGACACACTGCTGTGTATTTAGCTCCGTCAGCTGTTAGCCAAACACACCACAGGACTCTGCTGCCCACCGGCTGCTAACAGCTCTCTAGCTCTCCTCCGTCCCCTATACAGGTTGATGACTAATACAAAATACATCCATTTAAAATTGTCCTTACCTCAGACTCGTTGTTTGTAGGCCCAATAGGGTTTGATGAAGGCGATTTAGTGCCCTCTTGGTGCTGCCAGAAAGCCGTTTATGACAGAGAATAGATGGACCGGTACCGCGAGAAAAGTTCAGAATATTTATATTTTTCATAGGTCTCGCGCTGAGACCCAGTGATAGTAACCATAGTAACGGCATGAGATCGCGCGCTCCGTTGTAGTCAGACTCAGCGCTCTGCGGTCAAGCCATAGTCATAATGTTACACACATACAAAAATCCCTTTCGTCCCGGAGGCGTCTCGGGGAAGATCTCTGTTCGTCCCGAACACATTTTCCATCATCTCCGGGACGACGGGACGCCGTTAGTCTCGAGCCCTGATCTCAACTATCTATTTATGTGTTTTGTTTCTGTTTTCCCTCACAGCCGTTTGAAGAAAGAAGGTGACAAGCCATCCTGAGTTCCAGATGGTGCCACTCAGACTTCATCCTAACAGAATCAAGTATACTTTTCAGAGACTGTACATTTTCTAAAGAGTGTCTGTGGGTCCCTTTGTTTTAATATATTTAAAATAAGAATCTGTCTATATATGTATTCCTTGTTCCAGCACTTAATGGGATTGTCAAGAGGTTTGTCTGAGATTTTCTTACAAATAGACAGTAGTTTTAAGACTTTATACTGCCATAATCATCTAATTTATTGTTATTTTACTTGTTAAGCAGAAATGTGCGCTATTAGGGTGAGCAGCATATTGCATCCATCAAACTTTGATATATGCAATATGATATAATTGCTAACGATGCTCTAGCCTAGCAGGGATGCTATTGACACACAGCTGATGAGCATTGTTAGTAAAATTAGTATGAATATCTGTTCCTTAATTTTTAAATGGTCTTGTGTAATTCGACATTTTAAATCAGTGTTTGACTGATTGGCCTAACAACCTAGCATGACTTCACAATTCTGAAACTAGAGTAGCAAGTTATAATGTTGTGTCATTAGACTTGGAAAAGTATACTAGATGGATTTTATTCTAAAACTGCTAAATATTTGTCTACATTTAAAACATTTATATTTCAAGGTATCTCACAGTGTAACCTAAGCTTTTATTCACTTTGAGACTGTAAATACTACATGTGTTATAGTCTATATTACCAGGCATTATTGATATAGGTTTAATATTCTATATTCAGTATTATTGATCTGTAGGTGTGAACTCTTGCCCCTAAATTTGGCACATTTAAAAAGAAAAAAAAACTTTTGCTGAATACAGTTTAGTGTTATAAAATAAGATGATTGTAAATTATAAGCTATGATCTGTGTCCCTTTGCACAGTGATTTAAAACAATGTATTATGATGTTTTTATGAACACAATAGTGAGGGAGAGAACAGAGCCCCATGATTTTAACAGGCATTGTAAAAACCCTGTTCCTGTTTCAAAATTCAATATTTATGTGAAATTAGAAACAAAGATATTGCATAATTATTTCAATAAATATTTCTGCAATGACAACCTCTTGTCTGTGGTTATTATTTGTAATTTATCAAATTGGTAATTTCCTGTTTAACTAAGTATTATCTTAATACATACACATCAGGCCTTCTACACACTCTACCAGCTGACAATCAATTTAAGAAATAGAGCACCATTTATAGTTTATTGAACAAAATCTTTATTAAGCAAATCTCAACATGGAACATCCTACGGCCTACTAAATTGCGCACACATGAAACCTTACAAGACCTATCTCATACGTTATCTCATACTTTCTTAGCAACTATGAAGCAAAGTGTAAAATATTATTTCTCCTCAAAACATAACAAGCCAATTTTGCGTGTTAGAATATCAGGCACATTATTACCCTTTATTACCAATCTTTAAAAGCAAATGGTCCATCTTAAATTCCTAGAATTGTCAAACAAAACAGATTAAAAGGTTTGATCTATGATCAGTCGTATTCATGGAAGCTTTTATGTTGTTGGACCCAAGGGAATTCTTTGTTGTAGTTCTGTCAAGGCACATCCTTAGCGGGGTCCCTAAGAACATAGTGTCGCAGGTACTGGATAGCTGATATTGCACTCACATTTGCCAGCAAAGCTAAACGGTTATTGGAGGAAGTAAAAATCAGGTCATTTATTCAATTGTAAGTTAAAATGTAAGGACTAATTTAATTATTGAGAAATAAATTATATTTAAAACATGAACAAATATGATGTATTTGATATAATCTGCTTTGTTCAAACCTGCTTTCCAAGCATCTGCTGCATGTGGATCAGTGGACCTCAGTACCCACGTAGCGATGGCAATGCACAACAAGCACATATCTGACTGCTTCAGGGTGGAAAATAGGGCTTCTTTCTCTTAAAATGGATGTATACAGTGGCATATTTGAATATTGCTTTCATTCAAATTTAGATGATTCAATTCAATGATTAAGCAATCAATGTTGTTCATACTAACCTGAAAATGAAACCGATGTTGGCATATGTTTCAGCATCTGTTGATCAGCTGCCCACTGTCTGAACAATTGGTTGGGAAAAAAGGCAAACCTTCTTTGAGGGGCTAGTGTGATGACTGCATTGGCTCCCTTGAAGGTGGTCCACTGGGCTCCGATGGGGGACACCCAGGGCCCAGACCTTAGACACCAGCTGCATCCACTGTCATGGAAGTGTTCTTTTCTGTTGAAAAAACGGCTGTTCCAACAGCTAGATAAACCTCTCTTGTTGAACAAAGCTTCATCCACTGCTTCAGAAGGGACATGATAAACACTCTGACAGGTAGCGTGAGGTACAACCCAGACTGGAAGGGTATCACTCTCTCCATCTTGTTCACCATGGATCGCTTTGCGATGCATGAGAAAGTCTACTTCAGAGAATGTGAGATCTCTAACAGAGTGATGGGAGCATGTGAAGATAGGAATAGGTTTTTCCTTTTTCCATTGGGATGCTTGGATGGATGGGAGTGAATATTCAGAACCAAACTGGGAGGGGGTGCAGTCGCACAACAAAGTCAGTGATCGGTTGCCATAGATATCGACAGTCCTCAAGTCATTATCTGTCTTGTTCTCTTCAAAACAATACTCAAATACTTCAGGGAAGGATATTGTGTAATTCTCATCTAGTATATAATTGTTTGATAGAATAGTTGATAGTGTTCCATCTATGAGACCATCATTCACTTTTTTGAAAGGGTTCTTTTGCATGGAAAGATCATTTATATGGGGTGCGCTTTCATGTCGGCTTTCAAGTGATGGTTTGAAGAGTGCGTCTTTGTGAGTGCTGGAGAGAGCTTGGACATTATGCATGCTTTTACTTTTTTGTATAACTCTCACATGTGCAGTTTGACCGGCTGAAAAACTACTAAAGGAGTGTGGATCATCCAAACTTTGCACTACACTTGTGCCTTCATGAACTGCCATTGTCTTCTCCATGGAGTCATGTGTGGAAGGAAATTCAGCTGTGCTTTGCATGTGAAGGTTAGTGTCCAGAAGGCCAGTGCGTGCGTCTCTACTGCTGCCCAGCAGCTGCCAGTATTCCTCATCCAAATTACAGCATGTGGAAAGATCACATCTTGAGCAATCTGGTTTAGAGTCATCAGGATTAGTGAAGTAGTCCAAGTCTGCAATGTCTACCGAAGTGGTATCAGACCACAAACATTTCACAGTTTCGCTCTGAGGACTGGTATCTGTCTGCGTGTCGGGGTCCTCATCATGTTGAATTGCTGTGTCATTAATATTAAGTGCTTCTCTGCTGGATTGTTCCCCTGATAGTCCCAACTGTAAAATGTCTCTTATTGTCAGTTTTTCCATCTCATCCCAAAATGCAGAGATGGCATAGACAGGCCGAGAATGGCCAAGTGATTTGGCATATGTTTCTGGGTTGTCAGACACAGAGCAAGCTGTTGGGTCACAAACTGCAGGAGATTGAAGTTGATCTGGTGTCAAACTACACAATTCGGCTTCCTTTGAGTCTGAAGGTTGAGACATTAAATGTAGTGTTTTATCAGCAGATGTGGAGTTGTTCTCTAGCATTAAACTATCCCTATGGCCAACAGGTAGACATGCCAAAGCAGGCTCTGTATATGGCTCTGTATATTCCATATTAGCATTCGTTTTACAGCCATTGCTTTGCAAGGGCATGGGGTCTTGCAGGGATTCATTGTCACGTGAGACATGTTTAGCAGAATGCACATGCAGGATCTTATAGGGTAACAGTAGGCTATCTGTGTGTGGAAAATGATCTGTCCCACTCAACTCAAACAGGTTGCATGGCGTAGACAGCAATGGGGTGCAGTGGCGAGACTGTTCTGACTGTTCTATATCTTCTGGTTTATTTTCAGAGCGATGGTCTTTGAATAGAAGCCAAGTGTCAGGTGCTGAGGCATGACTTTCACAATCAGAGATTTGAGTGCTTGAGCTGAACTCAGCACTTTTAAATTCCGTAGACTCCATACTCTCAAATGTTTTAATACTTTCACTTTTCAATATAACTAAATTAGGCAACATAGTGGTTGGATGTCGGGAATTTGCCATGTAAAAATCTTCACACTTTACACTGTTCAGCATTGTAATATCTTGACCTTTAAAAGATAAATTGGATAATGTGGAGTTTGAGAGGTTCACTGACTGGGGAGCTGCCTCAGATAATGGACATGTTTCCAGTGTTAAAGGTTGTAAAGAACACCATTCCGGGTCTGCAGGTGAAGAGTATTCATGAATTTGTTTTGTTTTTGAGAGAACTTGTATCTGAATCCCATCAGATGACAATGGAACAGGGGCTCCTAGGTATTGTTGTAAGGGGTCACAGGGTCCCAAGTCATTGCCATCCACAACATCATTGCTTTTATTTATCTCTAACTCTGACCTGCATTCAGGTGAGGGCTTCTGCACACCGCCACATGGGGGAAGGTTTCTACTAGTGTTCTTTTTCTTTTGTCTTTTTTTTCGCAAAGAGCTGACATTCATAGTCACAAACCAACGCTCTTTCTCGTTCATATTTAAGACACTGCTATCTTTTCCACTCAGTCTTTTTTTTGCATTGTATGGGCATGGTATCTGCCTATCATTAACATCATCTGCTTGGTGTCTAGGAAGTGGCTTGGATGCCTGTATAGTTGTAGTGACGACCATGTTACTTTGCAAATCTTTCTGAAGGTCTGAGAACATTTCATGGGCTCCATCATCAGTAGAACATTGGGTATCATTAGGATTGGTTTGTTGTACAAAGGGTGTTTCATTTATTGCAATGTCACTGCTTACCATCTCAATGATCTCATAATTCTGTTTTTGTATTTCATTGAAGAGGACATCTTGTTTGGAACACTGTGCTGGTTCTAAAGGATTGTTAAGGCAGGTATGAAGGAATCCCTCCTCTTCATGGACATCAGGCAGATCCTCTGCTTGTCCGTCTGTGTACATCTGGTTAACCGAAGAAACCCTTTCAAAGCTAGGGCCGTGCTCCGCCAGGCTGACTACTCCTGGGTTTGTTCTGGCAGCTGTTGTCTGCAGGTCATCACATTGTTCTGAATAGTCCTGACTCCAGGACTCCTCTGAGTCACTTAGATTGGAGTCCTCAACACCTGCGTTGGAGGGCAATGGTAGGCAACATTCTTCACACTCCTCATAAAAGCTCATCCACTCACATTCCACTATTCTGATACTGTGATCTAGTTCGTCCATGTTCACACCCTAACATAGTGCTGCATCTGCAAGAAGGTTGACACAAAAGAACAACTCTTAAACTTGCCTCCAATGTTTCAGTAAATACAGTATCACTGATCAATCACAGAATTTCCATGCATTGAAGATTTAGGACAGATTATATACGTTCTAAGTCTATCAATATGCTTGACATAATTGTATCCCTGCTGTGTGCTGTGAATCTGATTATTTCACAGCATTTACAAGAATGCTTTCAAATATTGGCTTTCCCTATTGCAATTCTGTATTTACTATTGTGTCAGTGTCAACAATTTAGGTGGATTTCTGCTGACATTTCAAAGGTCAACTACAATGCGTGAATGTCAATCAATGTCACAGCACCACAGAAACAGCTCAATAATGTCCCAAGATATTAAATATATTACATTTTTCAACCAACCACCTCTGAGCAAATCTATAACACCCAACCAAACCATAGGTTCTCTGAGATATACAAAATGCTGCACACTGACTCATCCAATACTACTCTCACCATATAACACAATGTTACCAAGAAACCTTTTTAAATGGACTTTTTACAACATTGCCATGCAAAGTATTTAATGCATTATACACCTAAATCAGATTTCTCAATCTTTGTGAGACTATTCTTGAAATGAATGTTTCAACATTTAGAACATTTCAATGAAGACAGTGGTGTATATGTAGTTAAAAACAGTTAGTTGTAGTTAAGTGTGCATTTTGTATTATTACTGTTTATGTCCTGTATGTAGATAAAGGGGAAACCTACCTTATACACAGGAAAATCCTTGATTAAAAATGTCTGCATTTTCTCAACAGTAACATTCTCCTGTACCTCTGTCTGTGTGTGCCGACTGGTGCCATTGAGCTGTTATAAATAGAGTAGTATGTAGTCACATGTAGTGACGAGTGCAAGCGTCCGTCCTGCTGAAGGTGTGATATTTCAGTCTCCTGCCCAAAATAGAACAGCTGCTCGAGGTGAGATCAATAATAAAGAGAAGCTATTTGAATCAGATTGACTTTGAATGAATCATCTGCAATTATAATTTTTTAATTATCTTTCGATCTCTCAACATAACTGAAGCTTAGTCACTTGTGTACACAAGGTAAAATACCATATGTTTCTACCCATTCATTTATTAGTTTATTTAAAAGGGGACAGTGCAATTTAATAAAACACATGATTATACATGGTTAAAAAAGCCAGAATTAGCCAGAAGGCTAGTTTTCATCTGTAGTACCCTGGCCATGATGTAAAAAAGGCAATAGAATTACAATTTAAAAGAGAAGAGAGAAAAAAAGAAAAAAAAAGCACACAATACATGTACAATGTAATACAAAATACATAAGCAAACACTTACTATACAATTAAAAATACAATCATCACAACCTTTTATCAAAACATCACAACAGGCTTATCTCTTAGTGTTGGCAGCTGTAGGTGTTGATAAGCCACATTTTCAATTGATATGTTGTGAGCAGTTTAACCTCTTCAGATACTGAGTTCCACACATTTGCACTCCTTACTGACCAGGCCGACTTACTGAAAGTGCTCCTGCACACAGGAATACAACAGTCACCTCTGACAGAGCCTCGAGTGTCATGCTCAAGGCTGTTTCTTTGGCTGATTAACTCTGCCAGAGGATCTGGAGCCAATTTATGCAGTACTTTATAGGTCAGTTTTAGTCTGCAAATGTATGAAGACATAATAAATTGTACAGTGATGATAGTGCCTAGGTTTTTTTATCCATAACTTTAATTGCTTGTTTGTACAAGATTTCCAATGGTTTTTTTGAACTCTGACCAGCCTGGGCCCAGCTGGTTAGGCAATAGTTGAAGTGGCTGAAAATCATTGAATGCAAATACATTGTTGCAGCTTCAGTTGACATTTAATTTCAAATTGCACGAAAATTAGTAAGATTAAACTTGATTATTTTACACAATTTGCCAATATGGGCTTTAAAGGAAAGTTCTGAATCTATTATTAACCCAAGATATCTATATTGGCTTACAATTTGTATTCTATCTCCATTAACATATATGTCGGGGTCAGATGATATTCTATTTGTTTTAGTGAAATACATGCCTACAGTTTTAGAAACGTTTAGCTGCAGACAGTACTCCTGCAACCAAGTTGTAACACAGGACATTGTTTTAATGAGTTTATCGGCAACAGTGTCTTTGGTGTGACCAAAGAAAACCATGTCGTCTGCATACATTAAGCATTCAGCTTCAGGACAAACAGTGGGCAAATCATTAATATAAAGACTAAATAAAAGGGGGCCTAATATTGACCCCTGAGGGACTCCGGAGGTTAGCCTAAAAGAGTCAGATCTGCAGTTGTTAACTGATACAGATTGTATTCAATCATGCAGATATGATTCAACCAGCTCACAGCGTTTTGAGAGAAATTAAATTTTGAAAGCTTGTTAAGAAGAACAGAATTATTTACTGTATCAAATGCTTTCCTAAGGTCCAAAAACACCGTCCCTACAACGCCACCCTCATCAAGAAATAATTTTATTTTCTCAATAAAGAGACATGGTAGCCATTTCATTGGAATGCTTGGATCTGAAACCAAACTGCATGGCATGGAGAGAGGGGGAGCTGCTGTTTAGGTGATGGACAATCTGCTGTGCCACCCATTTTTCTGCGATTTTGGAAATAGCCGGAAGAATGCTTATGGGCGGTAGTTATGCAGAGAAGTTGAATCACCGGATTTAAAAACAGGAGTAACAATAGCAGATTTCCAGGCCGATGAAATTGAAAGATTAATGATTGAGGCAATAGGAGTGGCGAGAGCTGAACCTAGATCTTTGAGCATGTTCGGGTCCATTCCAAAAACATCCTTTGCTTTAGATGGTTTGAGTGATCCATTAAATCTATAACTTTAGTCTCAGTAATGGTATATGTAATGGTAAAGGACTGCGTTGCAGACAATGCAGGGTATTCCCTCCTTTGTTTTACTGTAAACTTATCAGAAATTTCTGACACAGACTCAATGAAGTAGTTGTTGAAAGCATCAGCCATCACTTGAGGTTCTGTCAAAATATTTCCGTTTACGTGAATTTGCATTATTTTTTTTTTTTGTTTTTTGGGGGGAATCACCCAATAGTGTTTTAATATAATTCCAGGTAATTTTAGCATTCCCCCTCGCACTATTCAAGGCAGTAATGAAAAAGTCAGCTTTAGATTTTCTTATTTCTTTCACTACCCTATTTCTCAACGAAATAAATTGGTGTCTGTTGTGTCCTAATTTGATTGACAACTTCAAAGAGTGATCTCGTTCTTTCATGAGTTTCAGAATAAATTCATTTAACCAGAGAAGACCATTCTTTCTAGCTTTTAGTTTAATTATCCGTGTAAATTGTATAATTGTTGTATTTTGTTGGCCATATTAGAACAATCCATATCAAAATTTTTTCCAGTGAGCAATTCATCCCAGTTTACTTCTTTGATTGAATCAAGTTTTGTTGTTCCTGTTTTGGTATCCTATAGAGGATATATATATTCAGTGGCGGCCAAGGGTTTGAAGCGCTTTTTATTTAATTTTCTTGTGACCATTATAAGATTGTGATCAGACATTCCTGTCAGCATATTGTATGACTTCAAGATCCTTGCTGGCCTATTAGTAAAAATTAAGTCAATCTGGGTGCTGGTGGAGTATGTAATTATTGTAGGGCCATTAATTACCTGAGTCATATCCATATCATCCATAACCTTTTACATTTTTTTCCTAACTTTGTTAACTTCCCAGTTAACATTTAAGTCACCCATTATTATCACCTCATTTGCAAGATTGAGTTGTTTCAATAAAATGTCCAGCTTTTCAAAAAAATCCACATTTGATTCCAATTTTTTGGAATCCATTCTCATCTGTAACATCATTGTCATTACAATTAAAAGTGTCCTTGGCATAAATCATGACACCTCCTCCCTTAGAACACTGTCTGTCTTTTCTGAAAATCTTATAACCAGGTACAGATAGTATTGCTGAAGGCGAAGATTCACGAAGCCATGTCTCAGATAGGCAAAGGAAGTCAATATTAGAGTCAGTGAGAAGGTGATGGACCTGATCACTTTTTGTTAAAGTACTTCGTATATTTAAGTGTGCACAAAGAATGCCTTTTGGTTTATGTGTTGAATCCCATATTAGTTTAGAGTTATTAACGGTTTGAAACACCCTGAATTCCCGGTGTTTTAATATTGCGGGATTTGGCAGCCTCCTGTTTCTTTTATTGGCAATGTTTATTAAATATATGACAATGCTCTGTGTTTCTCTTCGTGTGTGTGTGTGTGTGTGTGTGTGTGGGACGGGCAGTGCCATGGACTGCCCGTCCATGGCCCGTCCATGGTCCATGGCCTCTGCGACTATATACTATAGTCGCAGAGAGGCTAAGTTTAAGTTTAGGCTAAGTTTAGGCTAACTTTACCTGCCAGACGCGCTGGTTGTCGATAAATCATGGCTCCATAAACGCATTGCATTTGTATATTTATTGCAGATCAAACACAAACAACGTGGCGATTTCATGATCTTGAATATTTCCATGCATCTGTTTGACTATCAGGCAATATCAAAGCAAACAAAGCAAAGCGGTCAGCAAAGTAGGACTTTCCCCACTCACCCTCTCAGTTCATTCAAAAAACCTGCCAGGTGAAGAACAGCTGATTTACTACTGCTGACATAACGCCCACACCATGTGACGCATGTCCCCGTATGTGAAAAATAATAAATTCGTAAAGGCATGCACCCAATACCACAAACTATGAGC
>OMKQ01099326.1:0-18637 GCA_900302335.1 Phycis phycis
TTGCTGACATTTTCACGAGAGACGCGTGTTCTGCTGGAGACCAACGGGAGGATGATGGGCATTTTTAGTTTGAAGGGGGGAAAAAAAACTTTCCGAGCTTAATGGAACAAAACTGAATTGTTTATTGGCCAAACTTTCCCTCATCCATCTAAGTAACCAGACATGTGCTGACGAGAGGCCAGTGTCGACTCCATTGAGCTCTCAACGGTCACTGAACCATGTCAGGCTGTAAAAAGACTTTCCTCATAGAAAAGGTGTCTTCGTCGAAGCAGCCCGGGGAAAAGCAAATGGACACGGAGAAGAATTTTGGACCAACGAGGAGCAGGTGTTTGTGTTTTCTATCGTCAAATAGACCAATAGTGTGGCTGTGATAATGACAGAGGCTCTTCTATATGATTCCCTGTAATAGTTGGAGTGTGGCACTGAAGGCTGCCACTCTGCTCCTTGGCTTAGTTGTTGTAGAGATGTCCTATCCACTGCTGTGGTCAAAAGGTTTTGGTCCGTACCCGAATAGACTTGCATCATCAATGTCTCTGAAGAATGGGGTCATAGCTAGCTTGAATTTGCTTTATTCAGGCCAAGAAGGGATGTTTGGGTGTTCTTTTGGGAAGGGGGGTTTGTATTTCTGTGGTAGCATGCATAGGCCAATATTCCATAGGCAATATGTTTTGATTATTTGTCCTCGCTCTTCTCCGGGGCCATAGTCTCTTCCATCCTTACAGACATCCAACGGAGGTAATGGATGAGGAACTCTGCTTGGAGATGCCATCTGATTGAAGGAGGCTGAACTTAAGTTTACAACTTTTCTGACAATCTTGCCAGTGGCTGGATGAAAGGACAAGAATGGCACTGTGAGGCTTTAACTTTGAAGGCTAATAGCTGTGAAATGGATACGACTTTTTGGATGGCAGTGAAGGGAAATGCGTCTAAACTAAGAAATGCAGATTCTTTCTATTATATTCCTAGATGTGAAGAGTCTTTGTTTGTACAGAATGAAGTGATTAAGTGTGGATTTTCTAAAGAAAAAACAAATCTCAACAAAGTGGTAGTGATGATGGACTGCAGCATGCACTATTATTACGACTAGCCTCTGTGGGCTCTGTGATCAGATGTGGACTGTGCTGCCGGGCGTCTTTCGACCCAACAGAAAATGGTTTACTGAAGTGAACAAGGAAGTAGTTGCTCTAGTTGTTATTCGTTTTTAAAGACAAGTGCAGTCTTTTTCCTCAAGAAATCTTTACAATTTGCCTTGAAATCAAATGTGTTTTATCTCACTTATTTAATTTCAAATGGTTTTATATGAATTTCTACATGAATATATCTATTGCTAAAGGAGGTTTTTTTTTTATATATCTATATATCCATAGGAGGATGTTAATGTCAATTTCTCTATCATGGGAATTCAAATTGGGCCCACTTTAGCTGTTGGTGTCAAACCAAATGCCCCCAAGAAATGCACATCAAAATGTCTTAGAAAAGTGTTAGTGGCACAATGGCCTATGTTGTGGAGCATGTTTAAGGTTAAGTAGTAAAATCTGATAAACGTGTCCTGTTAATATTTCCAAGTATGTTTGAGGGGCAGAATCACCCTTGGTTCCCGAGGATGAAAGAGAAACCTTGCTTCAGGAGTGGAGTGAGACTCCGGGGCGCGGGGGAGACGACGGGGGGTCAACTGCTCCAGCAGGCCTCTGAAGTCACCAGCGCTGCACTTTGTGGAGGTTCCTGTAATGCAAGTTTAACACCGATCAACCACACGCCGTACACTGTATGAAGATGAATTGGTGCTTTTCGCTCATCTAATGCCCTGAACAAACATGGTGGTTGTTTAAAAAAATGGTTAGAAATACTATTCAAATTGCATCACAACAATCTCACCAAAGTAATTCCGTACGTAATTGACCTTCACAATATTGTTGGCTTTTCAATGGAATCTGCTCAACACACAGTTGTTGCATCGTGTCCCACTCACAGCAAACAGTCTGCTGAAACAAGAATCTGAGAGTGTTCCTGGACCCATTCTGCTCAAACACTGCTTATAAACCACTCACTCTAAAGTGCGGGACCAGAAAATACTCATAAAAATGTATAAGATCATGTTGCCTTTGTTCCTAAATAAATTAGGGAGGCTAATATCGCTTGGGTAAAAATGGTTCCAATGTTAAACTGCCCAAAATATGCTGGGTTTGCTGGTATTGGCTGCTGTTATTCCCAGTGGTTGAGCAAGCATAAAAAACGTAACTATCAAGATGGTCTGGTGGCCACTGTCTTGGTTTGGGTCACAAGTGTTTGGTTATGGATATTAATGACTTCAAGGCAACGAACGACGTGTACTGTACAGCTTAATGTGTGAAAGATTGTGTTTGTCATTGTTTTGTGCGTGAGAGGGTGTGTTTGAGGATGATAATAAAATGAATGAAAGGTTGGGATCCTAACTTTTTTTCAACCCACAGTTATTTAACTGCATGCGAACAATACTTCATATTTGTAAAAAGGAAAAGTATTACAAAACTACTAAAAAGGAGAAGTATTAGAAAACTATTGGCCCGTTTTGCGTACAGGGATTGCATTAAATGAGGGCTTGGTACGTTAAACCAGAACTTTCTGAAACAGGGATTACTAGAGTCCCAGCCTCAAACTAATTCAAGACGTATGGAAGTATGGAAGCCTGACTGAATTCATGATGTGCATGAGAGCAAGAATAAAGGAATGCGGGGGCTGATTCTGACGATGAGAGATGGCCAACAGGACACTTCTGAGACTACTGTTCATCCACTTTTAGATCATGCGTTGAGTAAGGCTGAAATCGTATCCCTCATCTTGAAGCATAAATTACTTTGTCCAGATAATGCATTGGTTAAATTATGATGTAATCATTGATTAGCTCTTATACACATTCTGGAAATCAGATTTATTAAGCCATGGCAAGTTACTACTTTCAACTAGTACAGACTAAATGTGCAATTCAGTCTTTTTCAACATTAGGTTTAAAACCTGTACAGGAAACCAGCCCTATAGGTTCATACATTGAAAAAGTGTATCTCTTGTCTTTTAAATGATAGTATTACAGCACATCATTGCTTTAACAGTAACATGCATGCAACACAACCCCTTCCAACTTCCATTGTACTCAGTGTTTAAGTGGGTGTCTGGTACCTCTGACTGTCTCAATGTAAATCTTAACTCCTGAACAACATCCTGATATAGAAGCTGTCTACTGTGCACCCAAGCATCAAATCCACATTTAGCTTAAACACGGTCAATAAATGAAGCAAAGAGCATGCATTGAGTTTTTAGTTTTATGTACATTTGTTTCATTGCATGGTAAAACAAACTGTTAATACATCATTTGCAGTCATCTTATTACTCTACTCATATGGGCAAAGGTACATAGACATCCTTATTAAACACAACATGTTGATGAGTGAGGTTCCTAGATATTCTGAACATGCCATTACAAATCTGTACCTGTAAAACAAAAGCAAACTGCCATGGGGAAAGTAATCCAGTGTTAGCGAATGTAAGAGACATAGTAACTAAAAGTTAAATTAGCAATTTTATGTGACATTCTCCTGACATTCTGTGTCTTGTAGAAAAAGAAAAAAATAAATGATTGAAATGAAAACCATGCAATGATAAAAAAAAAACAACTTTACAGAGTTATGCCTTCATTACACAACTAGGTCAACAAAAGGGGTTAGACTTGAGTTATGAAAGTATTGGACATGGAAAAGACCTGGAGTGCATTTCTCACCCAACCCAAAAAAAATAAGTCTTATTTTACTGACATGACATGAACAGTTGCACCATGTTTGAACAAGTACAAGTTAAAAGCATTAAACTTCAGTTGACAGGTAAAAACACAAAATACACATTTTAAATCCCTCCATGTGACTGATGTGGCAAGATGTAGGCTACTGGCCTGTGATGTAATCAACCAAAACACTGCAGTTGTAATAAATTGAGTCTTTTACCACGAAACAAAGCAGTTCAATTTAGCATCACTCTTTATTACGCAACACACCACGGCAAAGACTGAGGTTGCTGCAGCATGCTCAGCTATCAATACAGCTACTAGATATGGCCATGGGGAGGGGTCTGTTGGAAGGACCACACACATGGAACTGCTCCCTCAAGACCACTGGAATGTCAAGCAGATTAATACGCATGTATTGGCTAGTCACGATATCCTGCTGAAGGTGAAGTAACAGCTGCAAAAGGAATGTAGAAATGTAACACTGACAAATAATAATTAATGACTCTTGTCCATCAACATAAATTAGTGTAAATAAAATATAAAAGCAAGAAATTATTTATATAAACCGCTTGGTTAACATCAATTGTGTTTGATTTGAACTAAGAACATGGCTCATCAATGTTCCCATATAAAAAGAAAAGGAAAAAAACACTTCATTTATCGGGCTCGTCCAGTACTGACTCACACGTACACACAGAGTGAAAGGCAACGCACAAGTCCTTTATTTAGTTGTGCCCTCGCAATTCACCTTTCTCTTGTACCGGTGTTGTGAACATTGGCCCACTAACCAGGTGCTGGTGCCGACATATTGTACCAGAGGTTCACCTGGTGTCTCAGTGTAGTCATAACCTCAGTGGTACCACGGTCAGCAGTGACCTCCTCAGAATGCTTAACACCCCGCACTACACCTCACTCACAGTCTCAGTTCAAAAAAAGGTCATCTCCACGGTTAATAAGTAGTGTGTTTTAAAATGGCCAGATTTGTTCAGTGTTTTTTTTTGAATGAAAATCACCAAAGCGACGCCTAAGCAGTTGTGAGCCAACACATGGAAACATCAAGGAAAAGTAAATAAAAACCCAAGGAGACGGTTCACCATCCCCCGCCTTCTCCAACATTCTAACATCAGTAGAACATTGCAGGTGACCTTTATTTGTCCTTCTTGGATTCCAGCTCCTCCTCCTGGGCTCCACCCACTTCCTGTTCTGGCTCCTCCTCCTCGGGAACAGGAGGAAACTGCGAGAGGGCAGCCTTATCACCTGCCTTGGTCTTGCTGAGCTTTTTGGATTTCTGGTACAGCTCGTTGAGGTTGAACTCCCTAATGATATTCTCCTGTTGGGGTGACACGACGTAGATCAGATGTGGGGTGAGATGTCATAAAAACGCTAATCGAAACATTTCAACAATTCATTCTTTTTCAAATGACTCGTTACAACTGCAGCACCTTTCTAAATGCATAAAAACACATCCGGGTGAGGTCTTACTCTACATTGAACAAAGACCCAGCTCCCTTTCATTTCATCAAAACTACTAGAAACCCAATATAGCTGCTATATGATTACCACATCGTTTCAATGACAATTTCTATAAATGTTGTAATTTATTTATTTGTATTTAAAGTCTGCGTGGCACATTACATAATACAGGTAAATAAAGGAGAAAGTAGATGCAGGAATGGCAGGCCTACCTCGGTGAAGGTCCAGGACACTGCCCTACCCTTCTTGTCCACCTGGGGGCGCCTCATGACCTCCTTCCCCCCCTGGAAGAGCACCAGGGAGGGCAGCTGCTTGGACAGAGGGGATGTGGAGACTTTGTACCTGCAGCAGCAAGCCGAGAGGACAGGGGTCAGGTTTCTCTCACAGACACGCGCACAACAGGATATAAATAAAACATAACATACATAACAAAATACAATGTATCCAACTTAAAGAACGGGTGATTTAATTGTAATGATTATTACTCCAGCCCTGTGGATGGACAGACAGGAGAATGAGCAACACAGGATTTAAAAAGAGGGAGACATACTTTTTGGACACCTCTCCGTAGCGTCCAATGTCCACCTTGCCAAACTTGAGGCCAGCGCAGTTATACCTGAAAGAGGACAATCAACCACCAGTGTCATATCCAATGACACCAACGTAGTATTTATAGGTGGCATAGCAAAGACTTAACCATGAGCCAAATCCTGAGATCAAACAGAGGGACTGCAGCCAACACTGGCTGTACACACGAGAGGTCACATGAGATCACATGAGATCACATGAGATCTGGCATGTTAAGGGACACGTCCGAGCCATCAGACAAGGGTGCCACGTCCTTTTCTTCAGCAGAGATGGTGCTGTCCAAAGGGTGCATTATCTGCATTTGTATTGCACCAGTCGAGCCCCACGGGACATCTCCCTTTGATTTCCTGCCCACGCACATGTTCACACCCTGAAGCTGTGACGATCACACACACACACACCCCAACAGCACTTCTGCCAGGAGGAGGCCAGGAGAGAGAAGAGGAAGACTTGGGCTTACTTAAGGGAGAGGTCTGCGTAGACGGAGGCGAAGGACTGGCATTCGGGAGACCAGTTGGCAAAAAACTCTACAATCCAGGTTACTCGACCATCTCTCTCCAGCTCGTCCTGTGGAAAACGTTTCATGTGATCAACACAAGGTCTTGACGTATGGCCCCTCAGCAACACTAATGTCCTCTGTGTTGATCTTTTGGTTGTCATTTACCATGTACTTTCGTAATACCGTTGTTGTGTAGGTTAATTATAATGTGCAATGTTGTATATGAAAAGCATAAAGGTTTCACGGTTTCTAAACCACAGAATCCACAATGCAAACGAGTTCCACTCTTCCATGTCACAGACTTGAAATCCAGGAGAGAAATCCTGTCTCTGCACAACAGTTTGTGAACATTCCAACCTGCTCCCAACATGGCCGCCATAGCTCAGTGGGGTAGAGCGGGTCGTCCACCAACCGGAGGGTTGGCGGTTCGATCCTCCTCCAACTGTTGACATGTCGAACCCCACAAATGTACTGATTGTAAGTCGCTTGGGACAAAAGCGTCTGCCCTAGATGTAAATGTAACACATGTAGCGGGACTTTCCATGACATCGAAGTGCCTTTTAGTATACTCTGGTGCCAAAGGGACACCAGCAGAGAGGTACTGTATGTGTAGGCCTGTGGGAGTCTGGGCACTGGCTGACTGTTAAAGGGTGTCATATACAACCTCGCTCATTACATTTTACAATACATTTTAGGGCATTCAGCATCAGAAAGTGGCCATGGGTCATAACATCCACCGCCTCCCTCTTTAGAACGCAGCCAAAAACTCAACACTGGACCCACAACTGCTCCACTGATACCATCAGCAGTCTAGTAGTCCGTTTCATCAGTTACTGAAATAATACCCCAACTAAGAGGAAACACGAGTAATATGTCTTTTCTTCCCAAAACACGATGTGAATGTTCCACTCTGCTTGGAGTGCAAGCAACAAGCTTTTCCCTTGTTCTTATTCACCCATTCCCCAAAACATAATTGGAGGTATAAACTGAACCGTAGTACAAAAAAAAGACATTAAAATCCATGCCTTAATCAAATTGTGGAGTTCGGATGTGGATTTCTCGCTACACCTCTAGAAATGCATACTCTATAGTATGCATATAGGTGTCTTGGAAGCACTAGCCTCTGTTGGATGCGGACATCCAAATCCACCAACGCCCAGAACAAGATACACGCAGCGAAGAGCACTGCCTACACTCCTACATCCGGAGCAGATTACAATGTTCACAAGTTCCTTTAAGTAACAGTGATACAATGGCATAGATCACCACATTTAAAACTAAACAAAAAGGTTTTGGGTTCATTGTCCCTTTAACTTAACATAATACATTTTTAATTAAATACATTTTGGTTATTAAAAAAAAAAAATCGCTAGCTTTTCATTTGCCGGAACAATAATAATTCTCTAATCTTTGCTCATTATGTTAGGGCCTGGCATCACTCTGAATATATACCACACTCAATGGTCACCTTTCCTGGACCACAGTGAACAAGCTCTTCATGTCCTGAGTCCATCGTCATATCAGTAATTTGGAATTGGGACACTTACATCAATAGTTTTGTCACTGAAGTATTTGATGTACTCGGGTCCCATGTAGAGAGGGGGTTTGCATGTCATCAAGAACACTGCAGAGAGGGGGGCAACATGAGAGTCGATGAAGGTTAGATGGCAGTCGAGAACGATTGGAAGACATACATACATGTCACAGCTCAACCAGTTAATGAGCCATTTGAAGTGTCTGAAATCCAACCATTTCAGTCAGATTAAAAGGATTACAATACCATCTGTAATTTACATCCAAACAATGTGTGTGCACACACACAAATACATTCTGATAATCTTGAAGGAATGTCTGCCGATGGGATTATGAATGGTACCTTCATAAATGAATCAGAATTTTACAAAACAAATTGTAATTATTTAGAGACTAGAGGCAGGCTACTGCCTCATGGAAATGACTGCAGTTCTCTCCAACTGACATGTCTGCCGCTGGGGTAAAGAGGTAGCAGCAAGGCAGCTTGCTAAAAAAAAAAAAAAATGAACCAAAATAGATTTGGGACTACGAAGTGAGATAAGTCTATGTTAACCTTGAAAATTCTATTTATTATGTAGCAAATTCACCTTTGACTTTCGACCGTCTTTAATAACATCTTATATTATATATCAACAAGCCCATGGTCATGTTAATGAGGTGGACGCCCTGTTCACAAAACGCAGGTATCCATGAGACATGTGTCAGCTTTCTGAGATGACTTTAGACAGATCTGTGGTTGCACATGACATCAGTACAGGACTGGGACACACACCTATGCAAAGCGTCAGGTAGAGGAGGCCGAGGCGGATGTCCAGCCTGAAGAACAGAATGACGTTGGCCACCTTGCTGAACAGGATGATGTTCCCCACATGCTGCTCCACCGTGACTGAGGGGGGAGAGAGAGAGAGACACACACACACACACACACACACACACACACACACACACACACACACACACACACACACACGCACACGCACACACACACAGAAGATCATCTCCATCATCTCACCATCTTTTTAGTGTGACCCAGTCAGGCGTAAGGTGTTAGGTAGAGACATTGTAGATGAATTGAATGAAAGGGCTGGTAAAATCACAAGTAGATTGTTTATAAACATCCATGAATAAAATGGCAGGAAGTACGTACTGGCTCGCCTGTTCTTCATCATAACAATGGCACTAAGGAACATTAGGATCTCCACCTCTCTCTAGGATCAAATAAACAGAGCAAGTCGAATGTTATATATATTGTAACACCACCAAAAGTACAACAATGACAATGTATACACATGTTTGCTAATGCAAATGAGGCCTGTTCATAGTCAGATTACATCTGCATTTTAAAAGGCCCAAATGCAAATCAAACTTGCAACTGACGCGGTCAAGACATCACGACATGTACAGGAACGATCCATTGGGCTATCTAGGAGTAGTATACTCTGTTTCATACAAATACGGAACGTGTGCACTTGACTCAAAGGGATACACACTCGTACACGCAAGCACTCAGAACACCTCGTGAGGCTTATCACTTCATGTTAGCAATGATATCATTAGAGAATAGCCTTGTAATACGGTTGAGCATTTGTAGATACTGACCCAATCAAAGTCGCAAGAGTTGCCATCTTCTCGTTGTGTTGAAAGATGGTCGCAGACGCCAGGTGTTTTGCGAACAGCTAAAAAGGCTACGGACATGAACAGTGAAGCTACATAGTACGGCCTCAGAAGCCACTTGTACACCTGCGGCAAATGGTATAGGAAGGCAAGTAAAGGCGTCAGAAGCGCCATTTTTTTTTTTTTTTATTTAGCGTTCAGTCTAAGAAAGGCAAATCTATTGTAGATGGTGGAGAAACCCTTTGCTGTACTAAACCTTGAAGTAACTATAATATATCGCCCCTACTGAAACAGTAACGACAAATGGAATGAATGTGTAGAAGCGGAAGAAGAAGCGGAGGTCAACGAGGACGAACCGCCGTAAAGCAACGACAATTGGCTACTTGACTAAAAGTCCCGCCCAGCGGAAATGGTTTGGCCAACATTTTTTATACCGTAATTACATGAATAGCCGGGACATTAAATAAGTCAAATCGGTACACTTGGGGTTGGGGTTACACTATAAACTAAACCTATACCGTATATCTATTTTTTTGAACATTACCTGAATTAACATGAATTTAAAACAAGTTGATTAATCCAATTGGGGGAAGTGAGTTACAAGCAACTTGTACACATCAACACCATTAGTAAAATGAACAACTGTTTGTTAACTGTTTGTTAACCGTTATGTAATGATTATCACTGCACTAATTAATGCAAATTAATGTATATATATATAGTGTTTCCTTTTAGAAATAAAAGGAAACACAATATATAAGGGCAAAAGGGAGGTCAATGTTACCAGAGAAAACCTAAGAAAACCTAAATATTACCCAAAAACCTAAATAATTAGCATCTGCATTGTCGTCATACTGGCTAATGGTGGTTGTCAGAGGGCCAGATTTTTTTAAATCATTGATAGCCACTGTTTGCATGCGGGTTTAAACTGCAGGTCTAATTATCCTGCTACAGATTCTGAGGGTAGTGGGATTGTTTATATTATGAAAACATGAGTTGGATAGTTATGATATATGGCATCATAAAAAAAGCTAACCTGCATGACTAATAATAATAGCTCTTCATTTTGTGATTAAAAATGTAAAAAAAAGGTGTACATGTCATGTTGACAATAAACAACTCAAGACATATATACATGTTCATGACCACAGTTAGTTTAGTGCGTTTGCTTGTATAATACAAATACATCACGTATTGATTGACTGTGTAATGTAGTATAATACAATGCAATTTCCCTCAGGGATCATTAAAGTATTTCTGTCTGTCTGTCTGTCAATGATCAGTCAAGCTCAGTCATCAATATCTAAAGCTGAGTAGTGTGGGTGGACCAGTGAGTAATGTGAGTGGACCAGTGAGTAATGTGGGTGGACCAGTGAGTAATGTGAGTGGACCAGTGAGTAATGTGGGTGGACCAGTGAGTAATGTGAGTGGACCAGTGAGTAGTGTGGGTGGACCAGTGAGTAATGTGAGTGGACCAGTGAGTAATGTGGGTGGACCAGTGATAAGATAATGTGTAAAGACATGTGTTTTTGCTGCCTCCTGTGGATCTGAAAAGGCAAGATGTTTTATGTTATCAGGCCAGACTTATGTGGTGTGTGTGTGAGATTTGTTGAGCTTTCAGAGAAGGAGGGGATTATCAGAAAGTAGAGTATGTATATGCAGTAGCAGGCCCAGTCCTGTACTGTGCACTGGCAAGTCCCACCTTAAAAGGCACCTGGTTGGCTGGCGGTACACAGAAATGGACTGTGCATGCTTGAAGTGCATATATCCAGTGCTGCTGTATGATGAGTGATTCAGAGAGGTTCTGGTGCTGTTGCTTTGGCCTGAATCTGTGACATAACCACACCTGGCAGATCAACGTGGCATTATCGCAAAAGTCCCCCAAGATAAAGAAATGAAATTAGGAAATAAAATATGACTAGATTTTAATTGTTTATACACAAACTCCACAAACCCCCAAAAGTGAGCGATGATATCTTTATTGGATAATTCTGTGCTGTGGTGACCACACCATGGTGTTGTCCCCTTGTTTAGGCAGTGAGCTACAAAAAAATAAATACATAACTCTTTCACAAACGTTTAAACAATCAAAACACACGCACACACACACACACACACACACACACACACACGCACACACGCACATGCACACACATTGCGGAACAATGCCTAATACTCCATTTGGTATTTGGTTACAAATCAAATCACATAAAATGTCTTTGTAGATTCTACGTCAGAGCATGCATGCATGCAATGCATGGCACCGATAACAACAGTAACAGATAAAAGCAGATTACAATAAATTAAAAGCCTAAAAATGTCACTAATTATCAAATATTCCACAAATCTAAGTATGAGCAGATCTAAATTCACTTAAAATCAAAAAAAAGAAAACATCCACATTTTAGAAAAGTTGTTCTCAAAATGTATACTTCCTATCCAACATACAATAGATTGTATTTATTTATTGCTCATGCTGTGCCTGCACAGAAACAGCTGTTAGCCGTCGAGAGTGGGATAAAATGTCATCACAGATAACCAAAGTCTATCTGACAACTTTCTGTTCAAATCAGTACTAAAACTACCCAGCCCAACAGACATAGCAGACAAGTGTTCGGTCCGGTTTGATAACACATCCTCTAGTTGTAGTGATGTACAGATACACCCGTACCCCTCATGAGCCACTTACAAATACACACTGGACAGCGCAGAGCTATGACTTTAAAAGAAATAAACATATAATTGTATGTATAAATCATATACCTACATACAACAATACAAAAATGATTGTTTATGCATACAAGATAATCCTTAGATGGTCACCAAACATGAGTTAGGTATGGAAAAAAAGATGTGCAAGGCCAGTACGATAGGTATACAAGTTGTATTATCTGATAGTAGATGACAAAGGTTCGCGTTCTCCCAGTGTGCTCCCAGCTTCAAGTGGAGAAAGAAAATACTAGCATAACAGCATTTTATTTAATAATGTAGCATAAAGCTACTCCTGACATTATGTTGCAGCAATAGTGCAATTACATAGTCAGTTAACAGAGAAGCATTCTCTGACACTCAGAATTTGTGCCAGGCAATTATCATTGAGGAGCATCTTTACAGGCCGTACAGATGCCCAAGGGAAAATCATTCCGCTAGCAAACTAAAGCAAAAACTAAGTCAAAGAAATCTAAAAAAACGAAATAAATATAATGCAATTGGTGTTTCAGAAATTGCAATACTTATATTTTACCAGCAATGTGCTGTCTCTGTAAAGGGTAAAGGGGCATTTAGCAGACGCTTTTGTCCAAAGCAACTTACAATCTCTGTGGTCCGATGTTAAAGTGTAGTAAAGCCTGAATCACACTTCTGTGTCAGCATGTATGCAAAGACGCTCTCCCATACCTTAGGAACACGTTGCCCGTCTCTCGGACGCTCTTGACACCTGATCATGGATTGATCGAGCAGGGAACAGGTGTAGTGGGTTTTTGATAGCCAGAATAAAATAAATGGTGAAATCAGAGTACTGTAGTTTCAGTTGGTTGTGATACACCTAGAACTTTCCAGCAGTACATTTTAAAGATTCTTTTTTTCAACAGCTTTTCAGACTTGTCTTTCTATTCCATTTCAGGATTGTTCCGTAGGTTTGCGTACATTCGGGCTCAGAAATGCAGTGATGCCCGTTATGCACACCTTGATGCGACACATAATATACGTATACACTATAGACGTATACATGCAGGCTGCCAAGATCTGCGTTGTTTCTCTGTTGTGACGTGATGTGCTGCACAGAGAACAGTAAACCCAGCTTTACTGTTGTCTACACATTGGTTACATATCGTATGGATCAACATCTACCTCTGGTGGGCAGCCGGCCTGAATGTGGTTCACTTAGTTTTGTGACAGTCATTGTTATGGGGAGGTAGATCGGCCAGCCAGTATAGCCTTGCAGCATTGCTTTCTATTAGAAAAATCCAACAAGGTTAAACTCCTGTTTGTGTAAAGTTTGGATCACAGAATCCTTGTTGGAAGCAGCCTTTCCCAACCTTGTGAGACAATCCTGAACGAGTTCATACTTCATGTTCTAGCTAAAGGTCTGTCTGACCTCACTCCCGTGAACCAACTTTCAAAACCTATACGACAGACGGACCAATCAGCAGCAGGGGGTGGGTGTTTTAGTGTACAGTATATAAGAGTCTTATGTTGTAAAAACAAATCTCAGAATGCAAAAAGGAGTGAAGCTTTAGATTTCTATGCTCTGAATCCAAACAGACAAACATACATGTTCCCCTCTGACAAAAGTCTTCAACTGCCTGTTTTACATTCTTATTCTGTCTATTTCAGATAAAGCATTTTTGATTGTTATACTTAAAACATTTAATTGAGTGCTGTTTGTCCACTTTTTGGACTTTGAAAGTTGGCTTTGACGGGAGCGAGGCCAGACTGATATTCTGCAAGAAAATGAAACGTGAACCAGCGAGTTCAGGATGAACCCAAAGGTTAGCTTTCCCTACTTTTACTAAAATAAAAGTCCATGAAGAATTACTTAATTTTGTGTAAAGTTGTTGAGTGTAAAGCTTGTGTTTCTAAGCCATTTTGATGGGAATTTTGGTACTCTATTAACAACCTGATATGATATACACAATACCTGATGCTATTTGACCTACATCAAAACATCAGAAAGTTTGTCTATACTGTAAGTCCATTGGCAGGGTATCCATTTGCTGTGTGACCTTTGACCAGATCATCGCTTGGGTCCGCTTCATTCAGAGGTGTCTTCTCTTTATTTGATAGGTCGTCCCGCTTCTTCTTCTGAATAGACAGGTTTCTACGGTGATAAAACAGGTAGCCGGGCAGCAGGAAGCCAGCCAATGAAAAGACCAGCAGGCTTACATTGATCTGTAGATTGGGCAAAGTGAAGTGTCAAGTTAGTGTCACGTTTCATCACCCTCAGGGTCATGTTTGATCCTCCACATTTTTGCATAGTTTCTTTCCAGCCAAGAATACAAACGAAGGAAAATACCATAATAAAAAACTAACGACGTGTGTGTGTGTCTGGGTGTGTGCGTATGCGTGTGTCCTACCCAGAAAGGGTCTCCATTGAGGGGTCCCACCATCAGCATAAACAGAGGCTGCTGGAGCAGAGCGAACACGGCGCTGATCATAGACTGCATGCCGGTCAGCGTCCCAAAGTGGTTGGCCGGATAGCTAGAGGGGGACACAACAACAGAGACGAGACCAACTCTTGATGAAGGCTGAGGAAGCCGCAGCACCTGATGCATCTCAAGAGCTGGACCTGGTCAACAATGTGTTTCTTTAAACCACATTCTGTTTCGAGTTGTAAATATCATGCCTTGATAATATCTTTCCAAGAAATGCAGTGTTATCATTCATTAGTCTCTACAAGTGAAGTAGAGTCCCTAAAGGTTTTTGTAAGAGCAGGTGCATCACAAGCTTCCAACTTCCAACTCTCTCTACCGCTCTCTCTACCACCCTGTCTCTACTGCTCTCCCTACCAGTCTCTACCGCTCTCTCTACCACCCTGTCTCTACTGCTCTCTCTACCGCACTGTCTCTACCACTCTCTCTACCACCCTGTCTCTACCGTTCTCTCTACCACCCTGTCTCTACCACTCTCTCTACCACCCTGTCTCTACTGTTCTCTCTACCACCCTGTCTCTACCACTCTCTCTACCACCCTGTCTCTACCACTCTCTCTACCACCCTGTCTCTACTGTTCTCTCTACCACCCTGTCTCTACCACTCTCTCTACCACACTCTCTCTACCACCCCGTCTCTACTGTTCTCTCTACCACCCTGTCTCTACTGCTCTCTCTACCACCCTGCCTCTACTGCTCTCTCTACCACCCTGTCTCTACCACTCTCTCTACCACCCTGTCTCTACTGTTCTCTCTACCACCCTGTCTCTACCGCTCTCTCTACCACACTCTCTCTACCACCCTGTCTCTACCGCTGTAACACCACAGACAGCTTCACATCGTTGCTCATTGCAGCATTGTGAAGGCCCATTTTCAGAAAATTATCTTGTGATTCTTCATTAGAAGCCAATCTTTGATCTGAACTGATCTTTAGTATTCTGGAACTAGAATGGATACGTGTAATAATTGGTGTTTGTACTTAGTACTTTTTCCACCTCTGGACATCATGGCCATGTGGGACTCAGGAAACATACGGTGTTGTGGGCGGGTGAGTACTTACACGGCCGCATACAGTCCTCCACAGCAGGAGTGGATGAACCCTCGGACCACCGTGTGGAGCACGAATGACACCACCTGCACAGCGGAGATGGAGAGGATATCACACACACACACAAACACACACACAGAGGCCCTGGTCACACCTGACATCAGTATGTGTCTTGGGTGATTAATACACCCAAGACGCGAGATCTGATTGCTCAGACCACATGAGGAGGATGTCTGAGCCGCACACAGCCACATTCTTGTAGCAGTGTGTACACAAATGTGTCCTGGGCCACATTGAAGGACTGCCTACTCAACTGACGTCCTACGTGTAAGGAGTCTTACGTACTCATTTGGCGCCACAAGGCCTGAAAATGTTGAAATGTCAGCGGACGTTGGTATACATTAATATTTATGGACAGGATTTAAAGGTGCAGTAGGTAAGATTTAAGAGCTATTATTTGAATGTAATTTGTTAGAAATGGACAATCCGTCACCTATAAGTGAGTGAAATGTTTCAACTGTTTCAAGTTGAAACAGACATGTTTAGAATATAGATTTTAGACAGCTCCTGGCTCATTTCTGAACAATCAGGGCATTTCCTCTGTGAGGTACGTGAAATGCAACATTTCTCGATGGAGGAAAACGTGGAAAATGGAAAACTTTTTTTGGTTGTTTTGTTGTCAAAATCTTGCTCTCTTCTACTCTTTTCTGCCCTCCCTCTCTTTACAAATCTCGTATCTTACCTACAGCACACACTACCTACACAGCAGTTTGAGTGACATGTGTGCATGCTTTTGTTTACAACAAATCCATGCATGTTAAATCATGTAATATCATGATTTATATAATAGATATTATATCATGCTCCTAACCTGTATCGGCAAGTTGTCAATCAGCGAAATAATTCCGAAGGTGACCAGAAGCAAATTGGTGAAGATGAAGGCTCTCAGAGCGTTGGTTAATTTCTGGATCTTCTTGTCTCTCTTTGGGGAACCTCCATGGCTGGATGAAAGAAAAGTCAACATGAGAAATGAATGACACCAAGATGTCTGCAACAAGGTTGAGCAGCACTAGAACTTTTTTTTGTAACTACTTCAGATTTTTTGATTTCGATGAATGCTTTGAATCAGCTTCACTTGTAAGAAAGCTGTGGACAACAACGTGCGAAATGAATGTCTGAATGAATGCCATGTCAGTGAACCATGTATAGCAGTAACACTGCAGGTTAACAGTATTGACGTGCTTCAGATCTCCACCTCTTATCTCCGCGAGCGACGACGTCATCCACCTCCTCGCACTCCTTCAGCCTCCAGTCCATGATGTAGCCAATCAGAGGGCAGGTCAGCAGGCACAGCAGCTGCAGAGCCCCGAAGATTGAGGAGTAGAAACCCACTGGGGGAACATGGTTACTTCATTAATCCGGAAGTAAAAGAAATACATATATATAGATATGAATTAATTAATATAGATATTAATCTTTATCAATGTGAAGAAGCGATGCTGCAGCATTTTCAATAAAACCATAAGTATGATTTTTGTTGAATATTCATGAGCACCATGATTATTGTAATTATCTTTGGATACACAGTAAGACACAGAGAAGAGAAGATAGAAGTAGAAAGTAGAAAGTCTAAAGTTGGACAAAGAGACCATAGATTTCATAGCATTCAAGTATGTGCACTCTAACACTGCAACTATACATTGAGAGATGGAGAGACCACAGGAATAGAGAGAGAGAGAGAGAGAGAGAGAGAGAGAGAGAGAGAGAGAGAGAGAGAGAGAGAGAGAGAGAGAGAGAAGGGCATTCTTAAGGGAAACAGAAAACCCTTCCCAGCCCAAATGTTGAAGTCTCACCTTGTTCCTCGGACTGCAGAAGCAATTCATCGGATGCTGAAACAAAGTGAACATTACTCAGAATATGTTCAGCAGCGGTGGCTCTAACTGTGTTACACGGTGATTACACAAAGGTTAGACTGCCTTTGTAAATACATGAAACTGAATACAAGGCTTGAGTCAAAACATGCTCTTCTGCCAACAGTACCACTTAGATGTACATTTTAGTGAGTGTGATGTACACGTTTATATAAACAGCTCAAATGCTTGTTACCCTTCATTTCTTGTAAGGTTAAGGAAATAATGTGTGTGTGTGTGTGTGTGTGTGTGTGTGTGTGTGTGTGTGTTTGAGAGTGAGTGAGACAGAACATTATTGTAACAGTAGATCATAAAGGCAGCTGATGAACAGTCAAATAATATTGCATAAAACAACAGAAAAAGACGTCTTTGTCTCAAATAAAATACCAAAACATTGTATCATGAGGAACATATGCCTTCTGGGTTTGACATTGTGTTTGTGTGCATGAAGTGTGTCGTGTGCATGTGATTTGAGGACTCACGATGCGGGTCGCCATGGGTGACCAGGTACTCCAGCATCTTGTTCATGGCTCCCATAAAGAAGATCAGCCTCAGCTGGGTCATCGCCATGGTGATGAGACTCCATAGGAAGATTGGGGAGCACACGGAGTGACATAGGGGAACACCACCTGAACAATGGGAAGATTGGCAAAGGAGATGGAAAAGAGAGAGAGAGAGAGAAAGAGAGAAACATATTACAGCATTTCCCTGATAGGGAATCTTGGACCCAGCAGTCATACTTAATGGCTACTACATGACTGCTGGGTCCATAGGTGTAGCAGAGCGACCATTCACCTGTGCCACTTCACCTGTACCACTTCACCTGTACCACCTCACCTGTACCACCTCACCTATACTTCACCTGTACCACCTCACCTGTACTTCACCTGTACCACTTCACCTGTACTTCACCTGTACCACTTCACCTGTACCACTTCACCTGTACCACTTCACCTGTACTTCACCTGTACTTCATCTGTACCACTTCACCCAACCTCCCTAAGTTTCTCTTGCCTTCAAAGCACCTGTGGTGGAGCATAGCTATATGTCATTGACAGGTGACAGGTTG
>OMKQ01099330.1:0-11413 GCA_900302335.1 Phycis phycis
AGTAAGGACGCCGCCCTGTTTCAAGTTGAAATACTAACAGTGTAGTGGGGCGGCTGCTGCCGTCCCAAGACTGGTTGAACTCAACGTTTCTCTCCCAGACGAAGCGCTTTAAGTGCAAATAAAAGGCTAAACTCCAACAGATAAATAAACATGGAATTCAGCCACATGCGTTCAAATAGTAATCATATATTTAATTGATATACATATATTGCCACCATTGGCACATACGATATTGCACACAGTGATGAAATGTTGCACAGAAGAAAAAAAAACAAGATTCATTTTCTTTTTTTAAAGTGGGCACAAACATTCCAAAAATTACAAATAACGTGGGATGATAACGCTGCAAAGGTAAAACAATTCATAATGAAAATGAATAAAAACAAAATCAACAATGAAAAGACATGTTTGCTATTCCCCCATTAGTTTAGCAACTAGCCTGTTAGTACCCAGGTCGGACAACAAAGTGTTTCGTCGCGGAGGGCCCTTGGAGGGGGATCTGAACCACTGGCCTGAATGTGACAGTCTATCAAGCAGTCTCCCCCCCCCGTCCCCTTATGGAAATGCACCTAGCTGCTCTTCATCATCTCGCAGCTATGGTGACCCTCACCTTCATGTTTAACTCTGGGCCGATACCTGGATGGCTCTGAGAAAGGGAACAAGGTCAGACGATAGGAAGGAAGGAACTGAAGCAGGAAGAGAGGAAGTGGATGGCTCTGGGGAGAGGGAACGGAAGAGGTCGGAAGATAGGAGGAAGGAAGAAAGGAACCAAAACGGGCAGGTAGGTACAAAGGCAGGAAGGACGGAAGCAGAAAAAGCATAGAATTCTGCTCCTATAGCTTTTTTACTAAAGAGTTCACGCTGAACTCATGTAGCACCACGAAAAGTGCATTAGTGCACTAGGGGACTGAGCCACGTAAAGAACAGAACAGAACATGTACTAAAAAGGATATTCAAACAATAAGCTATGAGAACGAGAAGCCCCCACTGCAATCCAGAGCACCGGGCCGGGGTGTAAGCATGCGTGTAAGGCACCAGGTCGTCTTCGCGATGAAGAGGGCACTCCCAGTCGGGTCAAGAGTTTCAGGGGACTAAAAGAAAGCTGAAGGCTCCCAAGAAAACAGGGTGGTCGAGGACTTAAGTCTAGTCCGCTGGTTTCCAGTCAAATCGAAAAAACATGGGGGAGCAAGTGTTTAAAATGGATGCTGAGGTAACTCTTGATAATATCTGATTGTTGCCAGTCTAAACACCAAGCTATAGCTGGCGGCGCGTTTATAAAACCGCTAACACATCTATGAGATGCAACTGGATTACTTCCAGTTGTTGACAGTCCCAAGTATCTCCAATTAAGACCAAAACAAGGGACCACAGTGTCCAGGGTAAATATCTGGGCTAACCCAATTTAGATAATACTATTGAGCAGCGTTTGTCTCCCAAAACGCAGCTCCGTTGAATTGCTGGGGGGATGGACCATCTGTTTCTGACACCCAACAGGAGTCCTGACGACTGGACTCCGAGCGTCAGATTCTCCCGCGTTAAGCCGTGTCCCGTTTTTCAATTGGCGTCCGTCCTCATAGTGTGAAGGTGATATTATGATGATACAGGTCTGATGTCAAGGTACAATCATGCTTTCAAACCTATTTCACGACACCTACACAATGCCTTTTTGAATGGAAAATTCACTCAATATGCAAGATCAGTGGACTATACATAGATAAACCCTCGCCGTGGAGGGGGACTCTTGAGCCAGTCATTTGGGAGACCAACATCGATCTAGCTTTTGTGCAGTTAAACATGCAGCAATAGGACTCCTTGGCACTGTGTTGATTGTGTGACTTTGCATGGTTAATAGTTCTGTCCAATAATGCTATGCTTGTTTTTTGTCCGTACGTTCGGATGACACACCTCAGCCAATCCACTACCGACGGGTTGGTTTTTTTACGTGCTTGTCCTCTTTTAAGTGCTCTTCTTAAAATACGCTATCAGGCCATTTGCTACATGTTGCCACTGCACATCCTCTATCAAAATACACGTTGAGTACCTTTTAAAAACAAACACATTGCATAACGACGACACACAACGGTAGCCTATAGTATAACCCATCCGCGTGGCAACAACTTCAATTGAAAAATAAACCAAAAAAAAAAAGGATACACTATTCATGTCTCTTTGAATGCCTCTGGAAAATGTTTTTTTACCCATTGACCAGTACAACAAAAAAACGGATTTGGTGCAATGCATATTGCACAAGAGATAGAGCACATATTTTCATTTGATGAAAAATGCCTATATATATATATATATATGTTTCTTTTTTATACTGCATGACACCTAAACCAGTTTCAAACCAGGTCTAGCCCTCATGTGAATCAGGTGTAAACACTTCTCTATGCACAGGTAAAGGAAATCTGGATGGCAAGTTCATTATGACAACCTTTTACAAACTTTAGTTGACTTTCGGTTTGATCTGATTTGTGCTGAAGACAATAGCTCACATGAAAAGGACATTATTTTCTCTTACAACTCGGCAACAATTTCAATGAACAATGCAAACACTTTATAATAGCTTTGACTTGTACAAAAGTTCTCTGTTAATAGGGGAAAGAAAACACTCAAAGTTCAATATAGTTTGTCGTCAAGTAGGAAACAATGTTCAAATATAATGTTATTACTTTGTTTAGCAGCCTGTTACTGTATTAATGGTGGGTAAGTGGGATAACATCCAGCGATGGGTGATAAAGTAAGTGTCAGAACGGTTGGTATGTTGGTTTGTGTTGGTTTCTTTATATTGTGGGCGTTGCTCCCTTGGAGTTAAACCATAACAGTTAAATCTTAACATTTCTTTCTTTATACAGTAGAGTTTAAGTATTTTCTCTTTTGTTATTCGGATTATTTTTTGCATGTTTTGTGTATATATTTATATATATATATATATATATCAATCCTCTTCTCCATCATCTGCATGCATCTCTTGTTGCTGCAGCTCACATGCCCTTTTCTCCCGCTGTTTCTCCTGAATCTTCTTCATCTCCTCGGCATATTTACAAAAAGTATTCCCAAATTTGGACCACACTTTGTAGGGCACCGTAATTGAGTTACGGTACGTTGGCTTTACCTCGCTTACTCTCATGAACACTCCGTACTTATTGGATCCGACGTCGAAGAAAAAGCGTTTGTTGTCCACAGTAAGGGATGACCCTTCTGGCAACTCTGCAGGCTCGTCCTCCACACCGTAATCGTCAATAAGTTTAGCCAAAGCGTCACGAAACTCGATAAGTCCCTGGGCTGGCAGAGCGATAGTCTGGCCTTGTGTAGATCCCAAACCGGGGCCCCGATTAACGGTTTGTCGAATCCTCAGAAACCGTCCTCTCTGGTTCTCTTTCAGATCCATGTAGTATTTCCGATTTTCCCGGACCAGGAATTCACTCTTGAGTGCTCGCCTGGGCTCATCTTGCACCATATCTGGGTTACTCGGACCCAACTGGGCATAGTGTTCGATGAAGTCCCCCAAGTAGTCGCGGAACTCGACCGCCACGGACATGGAGAGAGTGAGGCGGCTCTTGTTTCCTCCGGCCCCGACTTCTGCTATCTTTAAGAAGCGGCCCTTTGCGTTCTGCTTTACGTCCAAATAGAAGCGTTTATTCTGTATGTCAACTCGCTTCGACGCCAGCTCTTGTGTCTCATGCTGCAGTCCGGACGCCGAGCCCGCCCCTCCTGTCGCTAGGTGCATGGAGCCGATGCCCGGGCCCGCTGCTGCTCCTCCCTGCTCACTTCCACTGTCTCTGTCCGCCATGATGCTGCCTGCCTTCTCCCTCTGTCTGCTGCAACCCACCGCCAGCCACGCCAAACTCTCGCGATATCTAAACACAAACTCAACTTGAATACAGAGGGCACTTTATTCTTACTATGGAGAAGAGATTTAATGCATTTCATTTTCAAGAAACATGCATGATCTTAATTCAAGTGTTGTAATCCGGAGAATGCTTAAACACCACAATATATGTTTATGTTTTTAATTAACCAAGTCAGAAGGTTTAAACTATAACATCCATTAAACCTCACAGTGATTCTCAGATGATTGTACACAAATCTACATTGAAAGAAAACCACACGTGGACCTGCATGCGATCGTGTTTTCTGCTCGTTTCAGTGTCATTTAATTACATTTTAATTTTGTCTACTTTTTTAATGATTTTATTATAATGAATATATTTTTTGGGTTTATTGTTTTGACTGAATCGAATCTTACGTTCCATTTTCAACATTCTGTGTTTTTAATAAACATAAGAACGTATGGGGAGATGTACAATATGATTACGTTGTTATTTTCATATTTGAGACGTTCGTATTCGAAAATATATTCTTTAATTAGACAACTCATCCAATCACTTTCTATGACTCCTGAATTATATATTTTTTGTTTACGTTTGGTGATTAAATAAGTAGTCCTATATGTATATATATTTACATTCCATTCCATTCCTCCGTTTTTTTTGTCCCGCCGCTAGTTTAAATAGCTCAGCCTTCGGGTTAATAAGCACGTCCTCTGTGCTGGACGCAGACACGGGTCGCCTCGAACTCCTGGAAGCAGCGTTTAGGCCTATAGAAGTGTCGCTTTGGATACTTCAGTGTTTACAGCTTTGGTCCAAATCCTTGTAATGTCCCAATCAGAGTGACAGGCCTAACGCCGACATGTCAGACATGTAGTGAAGTTCTCTTTAAAACCAGGACATATTCATCATTGATTTATACAGACATATTGAATAGTGTGAGCATTGTCGGTTAATCCTAATTCATGAAAAAAACAAAAATAACATTTATATTGTTCAACTTTTATCAATTTAGTGAAATATGGATACAAATTGGAAGAGTCGGATTAGCCCTACTTTGGGTCAATTTGATCGTGTATGTTAATGTATATTCGACAGGCCTATTTTGTATTATTTCCCTGTGATTGTGAGTTTTTCCACTTTAAAATTGATTATTTTGTTGTCTTAAAGCGTGGACATATTTACTTTAAACACAAGTGTGACTCTTCGGATGGTAGACAGGCCTGTGCGGCAAGCGTCCCTCTACATTAGAGAGAAAAAAAAACATTTTAGATAAATATTATGGATTATAATTTGTGGACACATGAAAGAAAGGATGCCTACAATGTTAAATTATAGCCAATAGCCTATGTTTGTTGGTTCCAATGTAACTTAACTTAAGTTGTTAAAATAGTACGGATCAATAACGGCATTTTTTTTTTTCACAACAGCTATTTCAGCAATGAAACGTCCTAAAATTAATTGAGCAAAACCGACAGTTTTAGACGAACACCTTTAGGTATAGACGAAAATATAGGCGTGTAGTTTGAGCGATATATCTCAATTTCTAGGTCAAAATAAAAGGCGAAGGTTTATAATAAAAGTTCAGTGATTACTTTAATGGCTGTGAGTTGTTTTTCCCTTCAGTAAAATTAGGCCTACTGGGGGAAGATGATATCGTTTCCGTCGCAGCGGCCTGCTCGGAGTGCTTCATTTCACGGTATTTGTTACAATATCTAGGCCTGACGTTTGTTTAATTATGCCCAAAAAACAGAAGTTGTTTATTTATTTATTTATTTATTTATTTTATTTTTTATTAATTCCTTGCATAATTGAACACCATGTGTTGTCGGCGTGTTGGTCGGCGTTCCGTATGACAACGGTGTCAGTAATAATAAAACTACCTACCTGATTTTTTTGTTTTAGATTTTAAAAAAAAAAACCTGTGGCTATTGCAACGTCGAGCATCTTCCGTGACTCTGGGTTCCTTCTTCCCTTTTTACAGACAGTGTGTTATTCGGTTTATTTGGGCTATTGATAGAGGCGCACTGACGGATCCTATATAGGTTAATACTATAAAACCAATGTGACGCAGCCAATTAGTCTACTACAGGCTTACTGGGTGGATTGTCTATCGTCTTTCCATGCAACAGGTAGACACACTTGTCTTACGTGTTTTAACTTTAGACTGAACTAGGCCTACTGCCAGTTTACAAAAGTGGTTGGTTAAATTGTTTTATATAACTCACAGGTTAGGATGATCACTTCTGTGTTTTTGTGTAAGGCCTTTTGTTCACCATAAGGTTGTAATAAACGAGAAGACACGCCTGTGGGATCACCATGTAAAAAAGCTAAAAATATTAAATGCAAATAAATTGTGATATTCATCCCGCTATACGTGATATTTGTGAACGATATGTACGAACTGGTAACTGTCTTGATGTGTATGCCAAACTCGCAATCTTTTATTTATATAATTAATTATTAATATAATCACTGGGCTACAAGCGACGTTGATTATAGTGAAATACGATGAGTCGATCAACTGCCAATAAAGATAACTGGAACAATTTGACATCCATTTCTGGGTCTGTTTTTCCAAAGAGCGCACCTTAAGAGTGCCGTCGGGATTTGGTTGTAAAGTTTCGCCCAGCGAAGTAGGCGATGTGATGAAGTGGAGCTTCAGGCCTACAGCGCTCCAACACTTTAGCTCCAACATGACAGTCGTGTTTGCGCTGCTGCACAACACTGTAAGCGTCCCTGAACTTTGTCTACTGGCTAAATAACCTCGACATTGCATCAGGATGCGTATACACCCGGAGAATACAGCGAATAGCACCATCTCTCCTGTAAAGCAAGAATGCATAACAGTACCTTCCCTGCTCTTTTTTTCTGCACACAGAAAGCCGTGAAGCCGTCGGCGTCACCCGGCAACGAGGTGGGAAATGCAAAAAGAAAAAGGTAAATATTATCGCAGGTCGACTGTCAAAGACGGTGTCGCGCTGAGTGTTTCACAAAATGGATCGAAAGAAGAACGGATTCGTGGCATCGGGAGACGGTATCCTAGTGTGTGTTAGATCCAAGAGTCCGGACGTACACTGGGCGCGCCTCTCGCCGCCACCGACCAATGGGAGATGAGTTGGTAATAGTGAGCGCCTTGGCGAAAGGTACCGCCCACTGAACGTTTTGGTCCGTGATTGGTTGGTGACGGAGCGAGGCACTTCCCACTGTACGCTCGGACCCTTTGCTGTCTAGCAACTCTGATTACACCACCGAGAAGGACACACAAGTTCAACGGCGCACGTTACACTTCTGATGTCAACACGCAGCATACATAGTCAACAGACGAGCGCCTCACAGTGTCGTGATTAGGAATTGCACTTTCCGGCTTTTTTTTTTTTTGAAGGATACAGCAGGCAAGCAACACTGAACCATTGTGAGATGGATAATAGTTCAACCGAGGTGATTTGTTGTCTTTAGATTGTACTGATGGGTGTTGGTTAGGGTGGACGTTATCTCAAACGTCTGCCAGCCTTTTTACCGGTCATGCACGCTGATATTACGGCTGCCAAATATTTCGGTGTAGGCGAAATTCAGTGCATTCTTAACTTACATAAACATAAAAAACCTATGCCTACAAATAAACGACAAGCACGACATGTGGTCATAAATTATGATTTTTCAGATTTCAGATATTGTTCAGATTCAACAATATTTCCATGAATCTAAAACTCCACTTTTGCCAGAGAAAAATGACAACGGTATCGAGAGTGCATTCACTGTGGTTTTTCAGTGGTTTATTTAAAGCACGAATGCGGCATAATCGCCGTTAAAACCTCTTGTTCAACATCTGAACTCGACGAAGTATACAAATCTCCAACAGGTGTCGCCATTTGTGGATGCCTTCAGCGGGTATTATGCTCGCGTTCAATTAGATTGTATTTCCCATGATGTAATAGAATAAAAGATGTCCAAAATTAAACCGATTAGGCCTACTGCTAAAAAACAATACACCATCTTAATGTCTCAGAATACATCTGCTCCAATTGCACATCTTCTTAGCCTTCAGTCCTGCAATCCCAACAGGCGTTTTAACATTTTATTTAGTGACATAGGCTCCTAAATCTTCCGCTGTGAAAAAAAAAATGTAATACGGTAGAAGTTTAGTGCAGCATTTTTTATTTTTAATATCGGTTTTATTAGTGTTATTTTTTTAATATAATTCCCCGCTGAGTCGACGGTGAATGCACGGTCTGTGACTTAATTGATTGGACGCAAAAGTCATCGGGAGTCTCTTGAAGAATCCGAGCCGCGGCGCTTTCGCAGCAGCGTTAGTCATCCCAGCGGTGTGTTGCTCTCGGCCTACCGTGTTGCTGCTGCATTCCTCACTCTCCACCTCCCCATCTCGGGAGTCATCATGCCTCGCTCTATGCTCCGCGGGATTTCGAGGAGGCACATTCGCGGACGCCGGCTCGCGTTGGGCTTTATTTGAGTGAGGGCGAGCTGCAGGCTGCGGTTGACACACCACCACCACCACCACCAACGCCATGAAACGCTTGACGTAGGTCTGCCGGGTTATGGAGTTATGGTATTGACATTTGGTCAAGCTGTGGCCTGTATATGCCAGCGCTCCACTCCTGCGTTTTGTGACGGAGCTTCTGGCAATCGGCGTATTTCTCTTCGTCTGTGGTAAGTGGAGGAGGCGGAGAGAGAGAGAGAGAGAAAGAGAGAGAGAGAGAGAGAGAGAGAGAGAGAGAGAGGGAGAGAGAGAGGGAGAGAGAGGCGGCGTATTGACATTACCCGCCGAACAATATATTGTTTTTATTTTTGGAGTGAAGCGTTTGTTTTGCGACTGGACTACGGAACTTCTGGCTCACTGCAGCATTTTGCGTCTATTCGCTCCTGCAGATGATAGAGAAAACCATCACAGCTGAGCAGGACTCAAACCACTGCGATTTTTTTGGACAAAGATAGTGGCGTCGTCTCGCAGTTCCTATAAGCTATGGCATCGTAGGGGATGGGAATGGGGGGGAATACACGAAGACCACGGTTTTCTAAGATGCCTTATTAGGAACACACACCGACTGGATTGTTAAACCCCGGTGTCGCCGCGGCAGTCTCCCGTTTCAAGCTGCCGTTCACCCATTGCTCAAAACTATTCGATTAAAGCAGCGGATCCCGATGGCATGGACACTTATGCAAGGTCCGCCGCGCTGCCGTGCCACAGGAGCCCATTCGCCGTGTCTTCATTCGACCAAGCTCCATCGCCATCGCCCCGCAGCCAAACGAGCCCTGCCGCAACGCGACCAGCGACCACCGAGCCAAAGCAGGCGGCATGAGGCTTGATCCAGTGCATTTATCCATGCTGGTCATCGGGGTCTCCTTCGCCTGCTACTCCCCGAGTTTGAATTCCCTGCAGGACCAGGCTTACAAATCCGCCGTGGTGATCGAGGGTAAGGTGCAGTCTGCGCCTGCAAACGTCTCCGCGGAGCCGCACAGTGTGAATGTCAAAGTGCTGGACGTGTGGCCGATCAACAGCGGGGGTCTGGAACGCGAGCAGCTCGTCACTTATGTGGGAGAATTCGGATCGGAGGCGTCGTCGTCGTGTGCCAAAGTGATACCGAACCACAAGTACATCTTTTTCATGGACCCAACGGACGAGCCGTTGGTTTTCAAGGCATCGTTCGCTCCCCTAGACACGAGTGGAAAGAATCTAAAAAAAGATGTTGGGAAGATCTTGTGTGTAGACTGCGGTAAGTTAACGTCTTCTTTTTTTTTCTCGGATTGCCATGGTAAAGTCAAACCCGGAAGAATGAATGGTGTATACCGTGAGCGGTGAAGGGCTGTTGCTTAAGTGGAAGTTTATGAATTGGATCGATCATGCCGTGTTGGGAGTTAGTGAGTAACAGATGGACCATAGGTGCGTCTATGCAGCAATATTCGACAACTCTTGCAGGTTCCTATAGGCCACATGATCAATCAAACCCTCTCTCTCTCTCTCTCTCTCTCTCTCTCTCTCGCTCTCCCCCCTCTCCTCTCCCCTCGTCTAACTGCAACAGGCATGCGCCTCGCACTGTTGCGTGCAAGGAAATGCAGTTCCAATACGGAAGAGCTAGAGCCGAATTCCTATTCAGACTCGCAGTTGCATGACGTTTCATGAAGTACTTGAGCGTATTCGACCACTGCATCTGAGAGAGCAGGGCGGCCACGTCGTAGGGCGTCCTGGACAGTTTCAGCACCACGGACAGCGGACTATGTCGCGGGAATCTGACGAAGGCCCCTCGCGCATTGGGGATGAAAGGCTGCAGCTCTAACAGCCTCCCTAACCTAATCTACCCAACCTAACCTAACCTATCAAACCTACCGAAGATGCCTAGCCTTACCTGCGTAAAATACCTAACCATATCATCCTAATCTGCCTAACCTAACCTATGGCTACCTCACCTACCTAAGCTACCTGACCCAAACTACCTATGCTAGTTAACCTAAGGCATCTAAGACAAGCTACTGAGAACTTTAGCCTATGTGCTTGATGTATTTATGTTAACAGGTTAAAATTAGTGTAGGCCTACGACTCATTCTTGTTCATCTGTGCAGCCGATGCTGTCAGTTACTGTAAACTCGTGGTGAATGAACAGACATCCCTGTTCCCTGCATTACAGAGATACGCCATCTGATTGACAACCTAATTGATAGCCTACTTTTGTTCACCGCCAACACAAACATTTGGTTTATAATAGTCAGTTGTCATAGCATTGAGTCTGTTAGTATAGTCCACAGATGCCACCTTCGGCATATAGGCTGTTGTTTAGTGTGCTTAGTTCATGGCCTAATTGATAGCGACTAATTATCAATTAGGATCATTTCGGGATCTTTCCACCGTCTCCAGGGACAGACGTCAAAAAAAAGCACCATCATATCGACACAAACTGGATATTTTCAGAATGAACATTTGCACCGGCTGTAGCTGTAGACCTACAGTCTTTTATTGATACTGGTTCTTGGCACTTGGCAGCCTAAATTGTAGATTGAAATGACAGGAAATAGGCTAGCAACGTTTTCAGTCTATGGGTTGTTTTTATCCTGTCATTCTGAGTATAAGATGTCCTATAGATGCATCTCCTCTCCACAAGGTTGTGGTTGACAAGACACCTAGCAGACTAGAGCTCTCCCAGCGAGAGCTCTTCCTGGTGTGTGAATAACGTCAGCGGCATCAGCGGCAGTATTTCTTGTATATCACACACGCACACGCACACGCACACACACACACACACACTCACACACACGAACACGCACACACACGCGCACACACACACACACACGTGGGCTTACACATGCACACAGACACTCACACATGTGCCCACACACATGCACACACACACACACACACACACACACACACACACACACACACACACAAACGGAGGTCTATCTGTTGTAGAGACTGTTGAGTTGATCCGTTTTTTTACATTTAAGTGTTAGTGTTATTTTGAGTCTGCATTGTTGAATGGAAAGCCTGCAGCAGTGGTCCCCGACCTTTGACTGTATCGTCATCCCAACCTTTCACGGATCACCTCATATGCAAACGGCGAAACATAGATAGA
>OMKQ01099363.1:0-22582 GCA_900302335.1 Phycis phycis
TAGAGCAAGTCTGCGATGCCGGGGATCAGCACGCCCAGGCCCCCGCCTTTGCCTGCCGCCCGACTTGCATTGCACCCGACCCCGATGTCTATCCCTGCAGGTGGTGAGCCCACAGGGCAGCGGCTCCTCCATGTTGCTGTTTCGGGCTGAGCCCGGCCGAGCCCCATGGGTCAAAGCCCGGCCACCAGACGCTCGCCGGCGAGCTCCCCTCCCAGGTCTGGCTCCAGTAGGGGGCCCCGGTCTCCCCAATCCGGGCGAGGTAGCGTAGATCTTTGTAAGCCTTTCCATCGGGGGTTTTTGAACCGCTCTTTGTCTGGTCCCTCCCCTGAGACCACTTTGCCATGGGAGACCCTACCAGGGGCTTTTGCCCCCGACAACACAGCTCCTAGGTTCACAGGGACACACAAACCCCTCCACCACGTTAAGGTGGCGATTCACGGGGGGTTGACACTTATTGTCAATAAGTAATTTTACATTGAACCAGATATTTGATAAACCAGCACAGAACAAGTTTGTGATTAAGATATACAGTAAATCGAAAAATGGGAAGCAGATAAACAAAAGACTACTGCTGGTCTGTCCTGAGGCTAGTACATTTCAAACACAACTAGTACACAATCCTGTGTGTTAGTCAGGTAGGGGTGGCCCTTACAAAAGGAGCATTATATGTTCATGCAGGCCCTTGGCAATGGACCGTTGTGGAGATGGGCTGGTTTGGCAGTAAAAGCCTGTAGTTGTCCATTGGTCACAGCTACTTCATCATCTGCATGTCTTACAAAGTTCATGCATGCAATTCTTGTACATCCATCATGAGAGGTAGTATAATCTACTTAGTTCATTCACTGTTCAACACCTTGTGTTGCTTTATTATGTAGCGCTCAATGGACCCCCTCAAATCTCACAGCGACAATAGCTAAACATTTTTTTTCATTCATCTTTCATTTCAATCATTCCTATATCACAGTGTCTCCATATCAACCTTGAATTAAACTAATGTGCAGACAGATTGTAACGCAGCAACTTTGTTAAAGAAGCCTGATTTGTTGTCTTTAAAACAGGCACTAAAACTAACTGCTATTTCTGGTTGCACAGGTAAATTGGTAATAATTGGGTAATACAATTATTAAATTAAATTGTCATTTACAGCTCTTGACTACAAAGTTGAATAACCTCATGCTGATTGGCTGAGATGTATTGTTTATTGGTTCTCATCCACAGCTCCAAATTGGCTAGCCTTAGCTTGGCATCTGCAAACACACTGTGACCTGCAGTGCCTCATTTCTGTTTGGAACCTCTCTGAGGGGACCAGCTAACCATATTTCCAGCGGTTCCCAGGGAGATAGAAACCAAAGCAACTGACCATTTTCACTGGTCCAGCTCAGAACAACTTACTCGAGATTCAGAAAGCAACCAAGCCGTCGTGAGAGAACTGCATATGACAACCATTAATTAACACTCATTTGATGCTGGAACACACAGAAGTATGCCAGCATGGGGATATGAATAGGAGAATAATGTGAGTACAATGTGAAGGCCCCATCTGCTTCTCAAGTTGATTTATGTTGCGCCAAAATACGTAAAAAAAAAATATGTCATGGCATAAAATGTGTCTGGATACTTCCCACTCAACAGCCAGCCCTGTAGTCTGTTGATAAGACAAACCAATTGTGTCTCCTGTTGGAACTAGCCTAGTGCCAGGTCTCTGTGGGAGCCTGTCAGCTTGTGGCTTGGAGTATGCTCAGCCACATGTTTTGACTAAATGGTGTGTCTATGTGTATGGGTGTGTGTGGCATGTCTATGAGCAGCTGTTGACTTCCCAGTCTAACGTTTGAAGGTTTTATTTTTTCTTTGTTTGTGTGCTACCATACTGATAGTCTGAAAGCTAACTGCAAGCAAATCACAGGTTTGTAACCATATATTGTGATAGCCTGGTGGTCTTTGTCCCCCTCCCCACTTGGTGAAACGCTAACGGCTAGCAGATTATAGGTTTGTAACGTACATCCTGTTAGACTGTGGGTCTTTCTCCTCCTACCTACTTAGTTACAAGCTAACTACTAGCAGGTAACAGGTGTTTAACCATACATTCAGATAGTATAAGGGTCTTTCTCCTCCTATCCACTTAGCTAAAAGCAATCAGACAATTTCTTAAGCCATGGCTGCATCTTACTCTGCTCTGGTTTGTTTTAGTTTTTTTCTTACTCCAGCCCATGTTAACTTCCCAACACCAATACACATTATACTCACCAACACAGATCACTTAACCCCATACTGGTTCTACAGATGTTCACATACCTTCATTATTTATTTGATCATTTTGGTGCATTTGGTCACTTTATCCTGATCTAATTCAATGTAACTTTTAATTGATGACCTTTGCTTAGTTTGTGTAATCAAGATTTATTTTGTTAAACTTTAAACATTCATTGTCGTGTCTCTCCCTTTTTGTCATTTGTCATGACAAATTTAGTTTGTTAAAAATGTAGTTTGTGTTGATTGCACAGCTAAGTGACTTGGTCCTGCTGGTTTGTTTGGTGGTTTTTGGCTGCATACTTTGTTACTAGAGCTTTTCTGGTTGTGTTTCGCTGTGGCTCCTGGATGTTGAAGCGATGTGTCTTGTGTTTTATTCATGCAGGTTGCATTGATTTCTAACCTGGTGTCAGATTGTCGTGTGAGATTCCAAGTGATTCCTAGTTGTTCTTTATTGACGCGGTACTGTACAGGCATTTCTACGTTGGGATTCTGACATTTGTTATTCTTCAGTATGGTGGGGGGTTGTTAACCTTAGTTGTTTTTTTGGCAACTAGATTTTGTGAGTCACCATTTGCAGATTGCTTTACAAACTCCCTGAGTTTGTGCTTAATATACCCACCTCAAAACCATATGAGAAGTAAGGGTTAGTTAGGGGGAAATTCTATTCATTTTGATAGCCTGGGGGTCTTCTACCTACTTAGGTAAAATCTGAATTCTAGAAGATTACAGGTGTATGCTAATTGAGGTAGTTTGTGGAAAACTCCTTATCACTCACCACCAAGGTTCTGCTCTCCTTTTACACATGCTGAGAGCACTTGGATGGCTATGATACATAGGGTTGAGTTTGCCGAGTGAAAACAAGTAGAATTGCACGTTGCTTTTGTGAGTGTATGGAGAATAGGCCTCTTTTTATTGTACGATAAAAATACAAGCAGTCAAGTTCTCAGTGAGCATGGCCATGTGTCTGTACACTGAAGGCTTCATGCTGACATCCAGAGTTCAAAGTTCACCAGTCTGCCACAATACACCGGCCTGCCGCCACCCAATTGGTGGCTTACCTATCCTTGGGGACAGCTGTACAACCATACACAGGGCAGCACCCCCTCCTTCCTGGGGACTGCTGGACAGGGGCTGGGAGGGTGCTGAGACTCCTGTGTGGGTTCAGGATCAGGATGGTGGGGTCTTTGCAGGGCTGGCCACCACAGTCTCCTGCTGTTTCATGACTGCTACTTCCAAGCCTGAATGGAGAGATGCAAGGAGAGAAAGAAGGGGGATTCATTAAAAACTGTATATCTTGAGATGGAAGTTATTAAAAATGTGTGTTTAAAAAAATAGTGCTTTGGTTATGCCATCTAGAGATCATTATTTTGGAAATCGCTCTTGCTCATCTTCCATTAAAGTGATTGAGCAACCAGTTAGTTTCCCATAGAGCAGAAGGAATTAAACGCCTTGTCCTGTGAGGTTATAGATACCTCAATAGTTTCAAAAAACATGGGAATGTGTGAATAATTACAAGTTCAACTCTTTTTAGCGCAAACCTACATACAAATTAAAAACAAAACACAGAGTGAAGCTCAGTGAGATGCTGGCTTATTATTGCATCCTTGAACCAACAAAACAGGCTATGTTTATGGTTAAGCAATGCCTTCCTTTATTGTGAATCCAATTTTAAGATGAATTATGTTAAAGCAGGACTAACATACATTTTGACAGTGACGTAATGACACAATGACGTAACCTTTTGAGTCACATGATCTTCTGCGATTGGCAAATCTGAAGTTGATCATCCGATCAATTTGTTTAAGCTTCCTCTAGTGATCGGGGCAATCAATCAGTGCATCACTAATCATTATTATTACTGCAGTCAAGTAGATTTCGGAAGCAAATTGCACATGAAGTTGAAAAGCATACAATAATTTTTGTGTACAACAGATGTTGCTGCAAAACTGGCGTTTGGTTCTTTCTTTACTGTAATATTAATATATTTTATTGTATGACATTCTATGTTTTAACACCCAGTGCCTATTGCACTCCAAGCCTTTAGAAGGAATCTCTCTCATATCTGTTTCCTCTGTTTCCAAATTACTTTTGGGAATTGTCTTTTCACGCTTTTGAATACTCAGGGGTTCTTGCCGTCATTTGAACGCAGGCCTTTGAACCCCTGTGACTTGACTTTAACTTCTCCTCCTCTTCCTCCTCCCTGCTCCACCTCCTGCAGGAGCGCCAGCGCCTAGAGACCATCCTCAACCTGTGCGCCGAGTACAACAAAGGAGACGACAACGACGGGCCCCTGGAGGCGCCACGGGCCCCGGGCGGTTCCGGGATGAGGATGGGCTTCCCTGCAGGAGACGGCTCCATCCTCAGGGGCGCCGCCTCCATCACCAGCAGCATCACGCCAGCCATGGCGCTGATGACGCCGATGGCGGCAGGTTTGCGTCTGGCCCACAATGGCAGGCCGCGACTGGAGAGTGATGAGGAGAACCTAAAGGAGGAGGAGTGCAGCAGCACAGAGAGCACACATCAGGAGGTGAGGAGGAGGAGGAAGAGGAGCAATCCCAGTGATGGCAGACAGGTCAGGATGGGGGGGTGGAGAGAGGGGAGGCCAAGGATTTTGGGGGGATCTGCAACTATATCTGTACTGGATGTCAAGTTTATTTCTTTTGGGTTATTTTATCAATTTCATCATTTTCATATCAGAACCTTTTCAGAAATATAACCCATCATTTTGAAAGGGAAGTCTTCAAGATGTGACACTATTGGGGTTGCATATTTCAACACAGGTTGGCTTTTCATTCCATTGAGTATTCGATTCTCCCAGTGCATTGTTAGCCTCTCCACGCACATTTACTCCTGATCATGATTTAGTGAGGAAGTACATCTTAGTCTCTAGCACCCATGATACCAGGAGTACCATTGTAACAGCTGCGAGCCGAACTCCCATTAAACAATTAGATACGATCCATTCTCCCTAATCCCCATGCTGCTAAACAGTTCAGTAGTTTGTTGCCCCCTGTGTGAACAGTTTGTCTGTTTTCTTCTTCTTCTTCTTCTTTATCCTTTCTTTTTCACTTAACTTAACATCACATGTGCCCATGTGAGGTTAGTAACATGCATGTTCTCTGCTGCAGTCTTCCCGCAAGAGGCTTAACGTGTGAGCAGTTATTAGTGTAATCAGAATCAGAATCAGAAAGAGTGGCAGCAGTGTGCCAGATGGTGATAGAGGAGGTGAGGATAGGATGGACTCAATGATGGCAGTGTAGAAGTGCACCATCATTGCCTTTGGCAACTTCTTCAGCCGCAGCAAGTAGTACATCCGCTGTGCTTTTTTTAAAATTTTGCTATCAATACCCAACGGTACCTTCTTTTGGTACATTACTCTGCAACAAAAGTTACATTTCAGTTGAAAAAGAAAACATCTCAATTTCAACGTTGTTGGACCCAAAAATGCGAAGCACACTCTGGACGACGAAACGCCAGCTTTGTCGCCCAGAGGGTTTCACTTCTTCGGTGCTCGCTGCAGGTGTTCTAACGTTAGCGTTGATAGATATATTTCATGTTTGACCAGGTGTTTACTCAGGTTAGTTTTCCTGGTCAGATGTACATTCACCTTAGAACATTAGAACTATTGCATTGCCACTATCTGTGACAATGTATGAGTCCAGTTGGAAAAGTTGCAACCGCTTTTTGGCCCTCCATTGCCTTGACTGTGTTGGAATGTACCATTTGAACCAGCTGCAACATAGTGGCGTGCTCTCTCTCCACCTCTTTAACATATACTGTTGCATACTCTCTCACCCAGCAGATGTGCTCTCAGCCTTTCAGGTACCAACATTTGGCACTGATTGTTTAAACTTGAATATGTACTCGGTAGTACCAACTTAAGTTGTCTGGTACCCTTAAAAGTACAGAGTTCACAACCCAACCCTAGTAATTAGTACATTTCAAACTCACTGTCATAGATTTGTGTTGACTTAAGTCCTCGCTATACTTATTTTATCACATGTCCTCAGGTGTTCCTTTTCTGTATGTGTATCTTTATATCAATGCACTTCATCGCAGCATCACATGGTTTCCTCTCTTTCTCTGTCTGAGCTGTCGCTGAATCTGTCTTTCTCTCTGTCTGTTTACCTCTGTTTCTCTGTCACTCTTTATATATTTCTCTCTGTCTCTGTTTCTCTCTCTGTCATTGTCTCTCCTTTTCTTTCTCTATCTGTCTTGCATTGGCACTCTGTCTTTCCCTCTCTTTGTCTCTATCATTTGTCTCTGTCTTGCTATCCCCACTTACAATCGCTTCTCTCCCCCTCTCTCCCATCCCCTGGCCTCCCCAGCACGAGGACTCCTCCAGTGGGGGTGGTGTGGGGCCTGTGGAGCTGGGCTACCTGGAGGAGGAGCGGGTCCAGGTGCTGTCCCGGGTGGACGAGCTCAAGACCCGGCTGACGGACCTCGAGCAGCAGCTCCAGGAGTCTAAACAGGAGGTCGTGTGCCTCACAATGTCGCCTTCGAGCCTGTTTTATTTTCCTTTTATATATACACACACCAGTGTTTCCCCTAGATGTTTTGTAGCAGCGGTGCCCTGAGTTGGTAACCTAGCAACACTAGGGGGGTCCGGGGCATACCCCCCGGTAGACAATTTTTTTAAGTAACCCTTTAAATGGTGACTACTGGTGAGACTTTTGAAAGAAAAATTGACGGATTGAAACTTACAAATTTACAAATGACATAACGTGACATGTACAAATGTGCATTGAACTGGACAGAAAGTTCATAATTTGTGTTAATTTTCATCTTCATTTTCCTTGATATAAAGTAGATAAATAAATAAATGAATGAAGTGGCACCGTGCGGAAACTTATTTATTGAACGTAATTCATTTTTAAAAGTATTAAAGTCAACTAGACAGATCTGATGGCACAGGATACATTCTGATGCCTAGCATTTGATTTTTCCTGGCTTTTCAAAAATCAGCCTCAAGGCTCTCTGATAGTTTACTTGTGATATGGCCCGTTGATACTGATGGCAGACAAGTCACCAAATGGTCGCCTTGCAGTTTAGTCCACAGATCCGTCTTCACCTAAAGTCCGTAGCCTAGTATTCCAGAAGAGTTTTGACTTTTAAACCACCGTTTTGAGATCCACTAATAGGCTACGCAAGCATAATTCTGATGTCAAATTATTTTAATTCATTTACGTTCACAACTGTGGTGTTGGGAGAGTGCACCCGAGTGCACTCGTTTCACCGGTAGCACTAGAGAATAAAAGTGATCAGTGAACAACTTTCTGACTTCTCTGATTACTTTCAAAACAATATGATGATACCCACGACTTGTCTTGTAAGCTCCTGGTTTGCTGTTAGCACCATAAATGGAGACATAGCCACGTCTTATAGGTCTAATGATCTGGTCTAATGAACGTAACATTAATCCAACAAGCGCAGTAATTCACTCACCACATGGGTGATTATAGCCTCACTACTATACAAATGTTGTTGTCCGCATCACGTCTGGCTTCGATGAGGTACCTGTTGCAGTCTTTGAATAGGATTTCACACTTAAACGGTGACTTGTAGAAAGACAAATAGCAGTAATGACAATGATAATCGATTTCAAGGTAACTTAGGATGTAGTGCTTTCACAAGGTGCAACTTAAATTCACTATTTGCCCGTGATATTAAACCTACAAAAATTATGTCTTTTTTTGCGACAGCAGAGTGCTTCTAGATCATATCAGACATTGTACACAGCAAACCACCACACTGGATCACAGGATACATGCCCTCATTAATGCAGTGTGAGGATTGATTTTTTTCCTTTTATTAGCCCACAAAGTAATACAAACTGCTTTAGCAAACAAGCAAAACCTGCGTGCAAATGTAAACAAACACTTTTAATTACATAGGCCTCAACACTAACCACAATTGATACCATACTTTTCAGGCCTGGTTTGCTTTCTCTGGTTGTGGTTGTGCTGAGGTCGGCTGAATCACAGTTCTGAAATGATGACAGCGTTCATTCTTACATTGCCCTTTGACTCAGGGGAAGACATCCATTAATCTCGTCCTGTAGGACCAGACAGTACTCGAGACAGACTGCTGGCTTCTCCTGTTGGAGATTGCGTAGTACAGGATACATATCTGTATCTACAGTACACTGAGCTGCGTTCAGGACAACAGCAATTACGAGCGTTTGTCAAAGCATTTATAGAGAGACATCTCCCCCCTGCAGGCGGAGATGGAGCGTGCCTTGCTGCAGGGTGAGCGGCAGGCGGAGCTGGACCAGATGGAGGCAGAGTCTGATGTCATCACACAGCTGCAGCGCAAGCTGGACGAGCTGGAGAGTGCCGTCCATAGAGAGAAGGACAAGGTAGGGATGACCTGGTGGAGGTGTGACACACACACACACACACACACACACACACACACACACACGTAGCAAGTACGATTTGTTGTGTCTTCTCTCATCTCTGATGTTCTTTTTCCTGGTCTTATTCCTGGTATTTTTCCTGAACATTTTCCTGGTAATATTGATATTACTGGCTGAACAATGTGTTTGGGTGCAACTCCATTGGATTATTGTGTTTCAAATCGAAGGTTATCAGATAATCGCTTCATCCTCACATGTTTGACTTTAAATGAACCTCCTTTTCCATGCAGCTTTTCTCTATGCAGCTTTTCTCTTTTCTCTTTCTGCTTATTGTTTTTTTTTCTCTTGTTTGTCAGGTTTGAACTCTGCTCATATCTCACTTTTTCTCAATTCACTACTCAACCAACAACTAACTGTCATCAATTTAACTTTGTTAATGTCTTCCAGCTCTTCATTTTGAAACTGGGGAACAGTCTAGATGCAATCTCTGTCTCTGCTTGACTTTGCTCATTTGCTTTCCACATAGAGCCCAAGGGTGCAAGATCAACCAGGGATCTCACTGATGCTTGTTCCCTGTTGGTCTCACAGAAAGCAAGGGGAAGATCTGTGTTATATGTATTGGATTATTCAGTCTCTTTTGCATGTGTATTTTTGTGTATATGTTGTTTACACATTAAAGAGTACTTACACATTAGATACTGCTTTTGTCAGTTTGCCGTCATTTAAAGTAAAACACATGGCAGACTTTCAAGTTGACATCTTTGGAAAAAAAATGCTTGCTTTTCAAAGTACCAAGACTGGTCTTAAAAAATACATGCTGCTCAAAATGTATAATTATCAGACCATTAGCAACTGCAAGTTGCCTTCTCTTATGTAAATCAAGTATAGCCTTTAGCATATACTTCTTAACCTCCCTCACTCCTTCCCCCTACTTGACAGAAGAAAAAAGAAAATCCCATTTTATGTGTGTAGTGTAGTGATAAATCAATTTCATCCCCTTGTGCAGAATGTAATTGAATTCAGCCATGAGAGAACAAACCATTGCCGCCATCCTACAGTTAGTCTGCCATCTCGTCTCCTACGCACATCTCTTTTTATTCAACAAGATAACTCTATCAGCTGCTCGACCCTCCAGGACTCCCTCCTTCCTTGCCTGAGCAGTTACGGTGATTTACAAGCAAGGGGAACAGACCACATTACTTGGCATTGCCTCCAACATTGGCAGTAACAACAAGGGTTCTGCTGGCACCACAGGGGGTCCAGGGCTCCCGGTTCTTTCCCCAGCTGAAAACTGACCTAGTATCGTTAGTGGTCAAGTGGTGATATGTATGGCACTCCTCCCAAAACAATATTATAGGGGTTTATGCTGACTTTATAATTAGGATTGTCTACAACCATTGTGACCAATTGGTGTAAGGCTATCTCCTGATCTTTCCCTAACAATTACAAAGGCATTTTTATTTTATTTTACTTGCATGGTGTGGATTTTTGAGCAGTTTTCTCTTTTTGTCTTGTGTCTCCCTCCCTCCTCTGTCTCCCTTCCTGCCCCTCTTCCACGTGTGTGTGTGTGTGTGTGTGTGTGTGTGTGTGTGTGTGTGTGCTTTCACATCTGTCTCCTCTAGGAGCGGGCCAACGTGGAGGCGGAGCGCCGTGGCCTGCAGGGCCTGCAGGAGGGCTACGCAGAGCTAAAGAGCCAGCTCCACAACTGCCCTGAGTCTCTGCGGGAGCAGCTGCAGGAGCAGCTGAAATGGGTGGGTGGCCCCACGGCCAGGCCACCGGGGGGATTATGCCTGGGCCCCCTCACCATCATCACCCATTTATGCTCTGTATCTGTAGCAACATGGCTCAATCAGACACCACCTCCTTCCAGCACCATCCCACAGAACCTATCACCACCCACCTCTGGAGGCCGGCAGCACACCACCACACACATGCACACATGTCAATATAGTCACACATCGATACACGCGGACACACACACACAAATACTATTCGGCACACATGGATACAAACGTACTGAAATATACACACATTTGCACGCAGTGTTTCCTATATGACTTGCCTCAGCCCCACACCCATTACATTATACAGCCCTTCTCATGGGTGCCCCTCCCCCAAGGTGATGAGTCTGGAGCTCACAAAAATGCCACCACAATTCCTTAAGCGGGAGCATCCACAAAAATAAAGCTGAGATAGCGTTTCAAAAGAAAACCACATGAAAAAACCTGCAGTAACTTTCTCCCCCTCTAGTGAGGCGTATACTGGCTGTAGCAGTGCTTGTGCATTGAGCATTCTTGGTAGTTTGTAGTGTGCCAGTATGCCTGTGCATGGTGTTATACTGGCTATACCATTTAACCCTGTAGAGAGGGGAACACAACATTGAAATAGCCGAGCAGCTGATGTAATTGCACATTTACACCTACTCGTACACACTCACACATACTCACACATACTCAGCCCACTTACCTTTCAAACCACGTCCATATAGACATCATCAGAGACAGATGGCAGCTTTTTTTTTTGTCTAAATAAATGTTTATATTTAAAAATGGTATAATTGATAATTTCCTTGGGTAGTATAGGAAAATTTACATTTACATTTACATTTAGGGCATTTAGCAGATGCTTTTATCCAAAGCGACTTACAAAGAGTACATTTGTCATCAGAAGGTGAAACATTTCATTGCTGCTAATACAGTAAGAAGTTACCAGAACAAGTTTCGAGCATTTCAAGTGCTAGATTAACCATTGCTAGTCTACAACATCTCTGACTAAGTGCCAAATGACACTTAGTGACAAAATGACATTAAATTATGTTGTTGCAGTCACATGCTCTCCTATATATTATGCATGTCACATGTCATTTTCAGTGTGCTGTAGATTGTTTGTTGAAGCTGGTGGCATCATTTATTTTCATTTTCCACAGCTTGCAGAAACGCACAAAAACTTCTCACTAATCAATTAACATGGACTAACCACGTACTTTTCTCTGCTTTTTTTCTCTCTTCTGCCTTCCATTCTGAGTGTTCCCCGATCTGAGGATCGGTGTAATGCAGCCTTCTGTGCATGTTTTATTCACACATGACCTCGATTTAAATCATCCTCGAAAAGCCACACAAGAAAGAAGAAATAATAAGAAAACATGGGTGCTTTAATGCATGTCTGAGAGAACTCGTATTGGTGGAATGCATTCAATACAAGCAGCACTTAGGGTTCAGTTAAAGGTGCTTCTTCTACAGAAGCACTCAAGGCATGGAACACAGGCCCAGGTAATGTGCCCTTATGCACATACTGTCAACGCCAAATAGACAAGGATTCATCTGTGGTGTGTTACCACATGCAGATTGGTACCAATTAACAATTTCTTGATTTTTTTATGCTATTAAGATTGCCAATTTGATGTCACAAATGGTTGTTAGATCAGTCCAGATGTTTTCCTACACAGATGATATATATCAAAACAGGTTGTCAGTCTTGAGAGTTGTTTGAGAGGAACAAGAATCCTCCAGAATGCAGCAGTCTGCGACGTACCGCCCCTATCTCCCATAAAAGGCCTGGTGGTACAAAAGGTGCACTCCCATGCTGGTGGCGACCAGTGCTGGGATTGGACAGCGACAGGAGGGACGACTTTTGTATTGTATATACTTTGTATGTATGCATTAGTATTACGTTCTCAGCTATACTGATACTGATGCCTGTTTGTGTGTGCTTCTGTTTCTTTGTGTTTGTTTACCTGGGTGGTCAGGAAGGGGAGGCACTGGAGGCGGCCAGCAAGCACTTTGAGGACCTGGAGTTCCAGCAGCTAGAGAAGGAGAGCAGCCTGGAGGAGGAGAGGGAGCTGGTGGGTCAGCAGCTCCTGCACGAGAGGGCCGAGTTCCACCGCAGCGTGGCCCGCAGGAAGGTAGGATAGAGCCTTGTTACGCTGACAGTTGCAACCTGATGGCAGATGAAACAAATGCAGGGCAATATTTTATTTTTGCATCTTTCTTGTGAAAGAGATGTTTCAAGTCGAAGATGGCAGCACATCTCTACTCTGTATTCTGCAGTTCAACCAGCTGTATCGTCTTGCGATATATATATATATATATTGGATATATTTTTACCTGAACTTTTAACTTTGGACACTGACTCTTCCTGAATGGATTCATGGTGAATCTCCTGCTCTTTGAGACACTAGGGTATTGATGCTGGCTTGCCTTGAGTTTGACAGAGGGACAAGAGGCGGAATAATAAATAAATAAAGCAGTTGACTATGTCTCTGTAAATTCTAATCCTGCATAGCTTTATCTGTATATTCTGACATAAGAATCTCTCACTTTTTAGTCAAGCCGGTTTATATTTTTATTCATATACATGCAGAAATTGAAAGCTGTGGTATTCTGGGGAATGGGAAAGCAGTCCTGATGGAGGTCATCACACAAGCTGGAACAGGGATCCTGTTCCTCCTACCTTGGTGTCGTCTGACCTAAAGGATGCCTGTAGGGCTTTATCCGAAACCGATTGACAAAAGTAGCCATGTTGTATATAAATTATTGTCACGTAACATGCCACCTTAAACTAAAGCCTTCTAGTCTCATTCTCAGATTGTAGCCTCAAAGACGCATGGCTCAAACTAGGAATTTCACTAACGTTATATTGTTTTATTATGATTTATCTGCCTACTACTGTTAGTTAGCAAACTGGCAATAGCATTAGGTTGGTAACTAGTTAGCAGGCCTACTAGCTAAAGAACTGAATTACTGCTTTTATCAGACTGGATAGTAACATAATGTAGTATTAAGTAAGGCAAAGTTAGAATACCTGCTGTTGATGAGTACGGAGAGCATGGATACTACATGCAACACGTCCCTTTCACAGCAGATTATCTGGTCCATACAGGCCAGGGTAACACAGGGCACATTCCCAAGCAAGTGCTCCACGCAAGCCTCCTGACTGGAGATCCACCTGCCTGCAGTCCACATTTCAGTGCAGCTGATCGCTGCGCCTGCTCTTCTGTACAATCTGGAGTTCTATACAATCTACTTTTAAATACCTTGGGTCTTGATGACCGCACATATCCATAAATTGCAAAAAACTGATTGTACTGAAAGATTGTACTGTAGAAACAGGTCTTTCTCACTTTTCATCGTACAGTATATGTAATGGAAGTCTATCTTTTAACCTGTTGGATTATGGGGATGTATTGAATGAATACCTCTGCTCACATGCTGGATCGCATGTACCAGGCGCTCTGAGATTCATTACAAACAGGCGTTCTGTACCTGCTTCAGGGCAGACTACAGACTGATCACAAACTGAGCTCAAAACAACAACTTCTAAAAAATTGTAAAAATCTAGCGAGTTCGGGTTGTCTATGTGCAAATTTATATATATATGATTTTAATGTCACACAAAGGTATGTGATTCTGTATTCATTTCATGTTAAAACTCTGTTGCTATTCTTGTCCAGATATCTCTCGTAAAATACATATTTGATCTCAATGAGATAATCATGGTTAAATAAAGGATACATAAAAATTTATCTCAATGAGACTAACCTTGTTAATATAGGTTAAATTAATACAATCAAAGAACTCCCTGACTGGTAATTCCATAGATAAATTAAATTACGTTTCTGTTCGAATTACATTAGATCAAAGTCCAACCAAATACCAGTCACTATAGGAATATAAAAATCAAGCAATTAAGAAAATCCCTGTACCTCATAAACAAAAGCCAATATGCCAATATGCCAATATCAAAGGTTTAATACACAGACATTTACAATCAATCTCAAATGTACCTTCTGTCCATTACTTCTTGTCAGACCAGCAGAAACAACATAGACAGGGTTAGGATAGATAGATAGATGTGGCTAGGGTAAGTATAGATTGATAACAATGTTAAAGGGTTTGAATAGATAGATAACGTATATAGGATTATGATAGATACGGTTAGGATAGATGATAACAATGTGGATTGGGTTAGGATCACAGGACAATTGGTGACCATGTGATCCTATCTGGACCCCCCACACCCACCCAGGAGAAGGTGTGTGCCCTGGAGAGCCAGGCCCATCAGCTGGGTCTCCAGGCCACTCAGGAGTCTGAGCAGATGGCCAAGGACCGGACCTTCACCCTGCAGATGCTGCAAAAGGTGAGTATTATGTGGTTGCTGTATTAATTAAAAGCTAAATCATTGTACGGCAATTGGACTACAAACAGACTACAAATGGAAACCAGAACATTTCCAATACCTGTTGCCTACAGATTCTGCGTCATGCAGATCTCTTTATAGAGATTACTGTCCTGTCCCATTATTATATTATATTTAGTGTTACAATACAGTGTAAAGTGGGTCAGATTCTGATCAGCTCAGATCTTGTTGTTTTGTGTGTTGTGAGTGAAATTAGCATTACATAACCTAAAAATTATCAAGACATTATGTTGAAACATTGTTGATTTGGCTATCTATTTATATCTACATAAAAAAAACCCATCTGTGATATCGTTGCCCAGTTCAAAGCTATGAGCTAACCACATGGAGTGCCTTAATATGTATGCAAATCAATTTTAGAAAAAGCAGTGTTGGAGTTTGCTCAGCAGTGAGCACTCCTTCTGTATTTCCATATTGGGAGTATCTGGACGGCTTGTCTCACTCTTTGTCTGCATTTCTTTTTTTCTTAGGAGAAGGAGCGACTTTCCGCCCTGGAGAAGAGGTACCACAGTCTGACGGGAGGAAGGAACTTCCCTAAAGCCTCCAGCACCATGAAAGAGGTGAGAGAAAGATGGCTTGTCTTGCTATACAACAAAACTGCCAAATACACACTTTGGGACACACTCAAATGCCGATGACCTTGTTAATAATGGATATGTTCAGGGGCTTAACCGATTCATTTTTAATTGTGTAGTGTACGTTGTGTGATCTTAACCATATCTACGGTTGGTGCTCCCACTTTTTAACAGTAATCTAATTGATTCAGTTTTTGAAATGCAAAGGGAAAGGTGGCTATAGAGGGTGGTCTTTATAAAGGTGCAGTTGAGGGATGGAATGGTGGGGGGGAGCACGGCCTGTAGTTTTTACCCTACACTCACAATGTTGCAGACATTGTGAGTGCACGGTAATGGTCACTGACTTGGCCTTGTGAGTGTACGGTAATTGGTCACCTGCTTTTCTACATATCCAGGAGGATAGATATATTCCACCCATTAAATCAACATTGATTGGTTGAAACTGACATTATTTGAGATTTGCAACGGATTTCATGGAATGCTTGATGCACACCTTGATAACTGGTATCACAGGTAGGTTTTAATGTGGTTGGACAATGTCCTGCAGCCAGTAGATAGTCTCTCTGGGCTGTTTACCAAGTACCTCTTGACTGCCATCGTCCTTCAAGCCTGAATAGTGAACATGCTAACCTTGACTGTTAGAACCAAGGAGCGCCTTATGGCATCAATAGCCACGTGGAGGAGGACGTCCGCCTTTCCCAGAATTCCTTCTGTCAGGCCTCCCCCAACATACATCCCTACCCTCCCTATAAGCTGCACCCCAGCAGCCCAACATAGGTAACATGCAGAGGCTGGTTGACCACACCAGGAGGCTTCCTAAACTTCTAGGAAACCTGGGAAGTTGAGTGGGAATTTGTATTTCTGTGCTGTTATGTTATTGTTATGTTATGTTTAGGTTTGTCCAAGTTATGTGTACACTGCGAGCCAAGAAAAGCCGGAGTCGAATTCTTTGTATGTGCTACACACTTAGCGAATAAAGATGATTCTGATTCTGATTCTGATTCGGACTAAAGTAATATAAGGCCTGGAAATGGGAGGGATTATAACATTTCTAAGAAGGTTTCTTGCTTTTCCTTAGATGTTATTGGTTTTGGATTGTTGTTTTTTAGTTAAGTTACTCTCACTATTTAGTTATTCAGTCAGTCTTGGAGGCAGGTAAGAATGTTGTAAGAATTTTTTTTCATTAAATCAATTTGGAACCCTATCTATAGCTCTTAGGCCCTGCTTGCTGCTAGCAACAACAACATCTTAACAGCTTGATCTGAAACCAAGCCGATTGGAACATGTGTGTATGTATATTCATGTATACAACGGCACAATCCTCCTCACTGCTCCTCGTGTTGTTTGGCTCATGTCACACTCCACACACTCAGGAGTATCTGAAGCTGTTGGACGTCCATAAGATGTATGGCGTTGGTGGTTACCATGACAACGTCTGCACCACCTTGCACGGCCACTCGTTTCCCACAGACGCTACATTAGCGGTCCCCTGTGAGGTACCATCATTCTCTCTCTCTGTCTGTCTCTGTTTGTTCTCCATGTCCTCTGTCTGTCACCCCCATTTTCACCTGCTTTTCTTTTTCTTTCTTCTTCTCACTGTTGTTTTGCACCATCTGCTGTCTTGGCTGTACAGTCTCTTGGTGCACTGAGTGTGTTGGTGCTTCCCAGGCATTCCCTCTGTGCTGTAGTGGCTTGTGCTTATTGAGTTGCCAACAACAGTTGTGTGTTGTTGCATTTAGCTAACTGCTAACCACCAAGGGCAGCATGCCAGGGTGTAAGCCATCAGTGGTTCCTAACCTTTGACCTTCAGGAAGACCACTAGATCATTACCAAGACCTTCTGCAGACCACCTCATATGCAATTAGTAAATAATGGATAAACACATGGAGTGTGTTGGAATGGCTTTTACAACTGACACACAAAGCACCACTATTTACAGGAAATCATCAGTGTCACTTGAAAGAATAAGAAGCCATAACACTATATTTCCCAAACAATATTGCAGTTTTATTTCAATGATCTATAATCTTTTTTCTCTTATTGTATATATGTGTCAATTGTCAGCTAGTTCAATTCCAAATTTGTCGTTGTGTGTCCAAGGGGAATTTCGAATTACTTTCCAGCGTTTGTGTCTTAAACCCTCTCTTTCTCTTGTCTTGTCTCCTTCCTTCTCCTCCATCTTCCTGCTGCTTTTCCTTGCTTATGCCTCCACCCCTCCTTCTGCCCGGGGGCATTAAAAGGAGTATGTGATGGTGGGCCAGCTCAGCCAGATGTATGGGATGCCCAAGGTGGAGTCCTCCCCCACCTCTCCTCTACATCACCCCCTGCAGGCCAGCGCTGGGGAGCGCACCTTCTCCCACCTCTCCTCTCTGCACAGCTCCTCCCCCTGCCTCTCTATGGAGGTGTGTGTGTGTGTGTGTGTGTGTGGTGGGTTTCTGATTGCCCATTTTAACCCCCTCCTCCTCTACCCCTCCTTAGGCATAAGTACTAGTGACCTGTGGTGGGGTTGTTATGTAGTGGGAAGTGTTGATGTGTTTAACAAAGGGTCCTGAAGGGCTTTGGGGGGTTCTCTAGAATGGCAACCCTTTGCTTTTGTATTTCTGATCTGTCTCTCTCTGTTTGATCTAATTTGTTCTGCTGTGCTCTCTGTTTCTACTCTCCGCCCTGTCACTGTGTTCCTGTCTGCTGCACTGCACCTATCCTCCTATTCTTTCACTATCAGTCAGAGGCCAGTAGGCCCAACCTACCCAGTGTAGACTTAGAGCAGTGGTACCGGGAGGTGATGGCGGCTGGGCAGGCCAGTCACCTCTCTCCTGCGCCTCCTCCCCCTGATAAACCACTCTCAGGCCGCAAGCTACAGGTACAGGGGCCGACTCTTCCTCCTATGTGTTCCACATACTGCTTCTCTCTCTCCCCCACCGTTTCTCTCTCTCTCTCATTCTCTGCCAACAGAACATTGGTTACAGCACCTTGCCAGTGAATCAGCCTGAGTGTGTGTGTATGCGTTTGTGCGCCTGTGTGTGCATGTGATTTTTGGATGAAGAGTATTTACATGGGTTCTGTAATGAACCCAGAGGAGATGAAAGGGACCACATATGAAAGGACACAGTCCCTAGTGTGTGTGCATGGGTGTGTGTGGTTGTGGCTCTGGGTGTGTGTGCTAAGCATAGCCAACTACTATGATTTGAAGTTGCATCTTGTGTACGTACTGCTTAAAGGAGTTGGCTGTTTTATTATGACCACACTTCATCGTTGACATTGTCTATGCCAATATGCAAATCAGCCATGATATTTGTTCAGCTCACCCCCTGTAGCGGAGCACACGTGTCTGAGATTGGGCAGTTGGCGAGTCATTGACATCCATTCTATTCCAAATTAGTGTTCACCTGCTCCCGTAACTGTATCTTTCTTTTGTCCAATAGGAGTTAGCGCAAACGAAGCGCCCTGGCTAGGTAGTGTTCTCCAGAAGTACCCACAGACTAACAAACCCACACATTTCGATCCTCTTTTTATGAGCCACACATGCTCACGGACACTTAGATGTGCACTCAGTTATTGACCGGTGGTCTTGGCAAACAGGCTAGATCCTTTAAACACTCATTAGTACATTTTGGTAAAACTGCCCAATGATGTGCATTTTAAACTGGTAGAAGAATTTTTTTTTTACCAATTATACTGGTTTTTATTTTTTGTTAACTTGGTTGGACACAATAACAACCAGACGGGGATTGAGTGAAAGGTAAAGAAGGAGTATTTCTCTGTAAGGATGCTCTCTATAATGTTAGTGTAACCTGAGCCTGTCTGGCAGAAACAATTGAGCACTGCTTGTGAGCAGTGAGCTAAAGTGCAGTGAGGACATATATTGACGGGCACAATCGGCCCAAAGGTTTACACTGCTGCCCGCCTCTGTGGATCATGGCTGCAGTGGTCAGTTGTTGTCCACATCACTGTTCATGACTTTGTTTCTCTTGGCTTTCTTTGTGCAGGTGTTTCGCTCCAAGCTGGACACTGACATGGCGGTGTCCGTTCACCTGACCAAAGCCGGCTCGCCGTCTCCCCTCCACCCCGGCACCGCAACGCTGGGACGAAACATGTCATCCAAGGTGAGCTTGATGAAGGACTCACCTTGGAGGTCTGATTACTATGTATATATGCTACGCTGCACTCTCTCCAGGTGTCTTTAGCTGGTTGAACCTGTTTAGTAGCTACTCCAATATTGGTTGCTTGGATTGTTCTCAGCCTCACTTGGAAGTGGCTTGTGATAAAAGCATCTAACCTACTAAATGTAATTGTCCACTTGTTTTTAGTAACATTTGTGGTGCGTTTATACCGAAGAGTTTTCATTGATGTATAGTTGTGTGTTGTTTAGTACATCATGGTACTCCTTGTGTCCCAACAGAGTCCCCTACTGGCGGCCAATAGCACAGGCAGTCTGCCCAGGAACCTGGCAGCCACTCTGCAGGACATAGAGAACAAGAGGCAGTTGGCCTTGCAGCAGAAAGGTGACATCATGTCCCATCTCCTCTTCGTCCCATAGCTCCCATCACACAACCAACTTCTTCTTCTCCTCCTCATACCCCACCACTCAACCTGCAACCATCTCCTTCTCCTCCTCCCGTACCACACATCACACAACCACCACCTCATCCTCCTCCCATACCTCACATCACACAGCCACCACCTCCTCCTCCTCCTCTCGTACCACACAACCACCTCCTCCTCCTCCTCCTGTACCACACATCACACAACCACCTCCTCCTCCTTCTGTACGACACTTCACACAACCACCTCCTCCTCCTTCTGTACCACACATCACACAACCATCTCCTCCTCCTTCTGTACCACACATCACACAACCATCTCCTCCTCCTTCTGTACCACACATCACACAACCACCTTCTCCTCCTCCTTCTGTACCACACAACCACCTCCTCCTCCTCCTTCTGTACCACACTTCACACAACCATCTCCTCCTTCTGTACCACACATCACACAACCACCACCTCCTCCTCCTTCTGTACCACACATCACACAACCACCTCCTCCTCCTCCTTCTGTACCACACATCACACAACCACCTCCTCCTCCTGTACCACACATCACAAACACCTCTCCCATAGAGTTGTTCATGTTTGTTTGTTTTTAGATTGGTAGAGATGCTTCACAGAGCCATGTTGGGTTGATATTGGCATGTGCTGCCAATCCCAAGATTCACTTTCCGAATCTACTGCTTCCTCCCCTTCCTCACCCCCAGCTCTGTGTGGTTGTGTGGGTGTGCCTCCGATCTTGACGCATATCTGTGTCCTCAGAGTCCCAGATGCCTGGTTTCTACTCAGTAGCGGAAGTCCCAGCAGGTAGAGTGGACTGGGGGATGCTTGTTGTTTATTTAGTTTTTTACATTGGGATCGGTATTCTCTTTTATTCTCTTTTATTCAGCATCTCTTTCATCCCTTTTGCCATCTCTCCTCCTTGTCTATCTTCCCACTCCATCTCTCTCCCGCCTTTTGCTCCCATCTGTCTTGGCTCTGATGTGTCGTGCGCTCCCTTTATGTCTGCTTCAGCCTTAAAATGAAATAACACTCGTCAAGTATTCTGTTTTTGGTGGAGAATCAATATTGCATGTTCGGCACACTACAGCGCAACGTTTTTTAGTTTGTACAAATATTTTAGTTGCAGCATCGCAAAGGTCTGATGATGATGGTGTGTGTGTGTGTGTGTGTGTGTGTGTGTGTGTGTGTGTGTGTGTGTGTGTGACAACACAACATCCTCCTGTTCCAAGCATTCCCCTTCCCTCCATATGGGAGTCTGAGAGCAGAACAGTATGAAGGCTGTTTCCTAACAATGAATACATGAATGATAAAATAATGAATGACAGAATGAATGACTGATTATGATGCTAACAATTTCACCACATGGGACCGAATTGTTTGTGCTAAATTGAGCGCTAAATCAAAGCTACTGGCACCACAAACACACTCTTTGAGCCCTTTATTGTCGTTTTAACACTATTGCCAAACAACATGAGTACATGAATGTATATTTAACCTGTACATTGTGGTATATGTGGTATATTTAACATATGCATTGTGGTATATTTAACATAGACATTGTGGTATATTTAACCTGTACATTGTGGTATATTTAACATACATTGTGGTATATTTAACTTGTACATGGTCACGCACTGCTGGCCACATTACATTGTTTTTCACACACACACACACACACACACGCACATGCACATGCACACACGCAGACACACGGGAAGTGTGAGTGCCAGCAGCATATGTCCCTCCCCCACAGGTGAGAGAGTCTGGCCTTCCTCTCTGAAGGGGGGAGTAAAATCAGGTCTCATTTAGAATTATTTTGGAGTTTGGTTGTTCACTATGTCTGACCTGCAGAGCCCCAGTCAGAATATGAGCACATCAATAATAGTAAGCTTGACACATTAATAACAATAAGAGTCATATATTAACAGTTCTGCGTCAGCAAAGGAATCTGTCTGCTATGAGATATGAAATACTTGTCTCAATGTCCAGCAAAGCGCATTGCAGCGTGGAAATGACAACTGAGAGATATTCTTCATGAAATGAAACCACAAGCTACAGGGTCACCCTCTCTGTTCAGCTGTGATGAGACTTGACACCTTCCTCACTCTCATTAACCTCCATCACCTAATCACCTCCTCTCTTCCACCGCCTGTCTCACCCAGCCAATCACCAACCACATCCCTCACCACATTAGTCTGAGTGTGTGTGTATGTATGTGTGTGTGTATGTGTGTGTGTGTGTGCGTGTGTGTGTGTGTGTGTGTGTGTGCGCACGCATGGCCCGAGGTGTATCATCACCCCTGCTGGTATGATTGTGTTCTACATTCAGACCTGAAAAGTCAATCTGCAACAGGAAGACGTTTAATGACCTTCTGGGATCACCATCGCTATGGTGATAGAGGACCAGATAAGCGATCTGATATGATATGCTGGCATGTAAAACACGGTCATATGAATGCATGCGTACATTGATGCTTATGAATCTTAAAAGACGTGACTCCACGATGACATTGGTGGATCATTGTGAACTCAAGGATCATCTGTGATGTCACTAATGTCCTGTCACGTGATCATGTCTTTACTGCACACGTTAAGACATGGTTGACGTAAGACATCGTCAACCATGATGTTGCGCTCTGTAACCCTGCACCTCCC
>OMKQ01099367.1:0-17693 GCA_900302335.1 Phycis phycis
GATCACAGTATTATTGATCAGTGTTATTGATCAAGGTGTTATTGATCACAGTGTTATTGATCAGTGTTATTGATCACAGTGTTATGGATCACAGTATTATTGATCAGCGTTATTGATCACAGTGTTATGGATCACAGTGTTATTGATCAGCGTTATTGATCACAGTGTTATTGATCAGTGTTTTAGATCACAGTGTTATTGATCAGTGTTATTCATCACAGTGTTATTGATCACAGTGTTATTGATCAGTGTTATTGATCAAGGTGTTATTGATCACAGTGTTATTGATCACAGTGTTATTGATCAGCATTATTGATCACAGTGTTATTGATCAGTGTTATTGATCACAGTGTTATTGATCATAGTGTTATTGATCATAGTGTTATTGATCAGTGTTATTGATCACAGTGTTATTGATAAGTGTTATTAATCACAGCGTGTGAGACTCACAGGTCATCCCGTTCTCGCTCTGACGCCGGCCCTCGCGGGCGGGGTAGACCGGCTGGACAGACACGGAGTACAGCGTCTCGGGCTTCAGGTTCCTCAGGACCACCGAGGTGGTGGCTGCCGGAACCACCTCCTGTTGATACACAGAACAGAACCACACACACATGCACATGCACACGCACACGCACACACACACACACACACACACACACACACACCACCACCATGAATACGAAACCCTGCTGGGTAATAAAGCGAGAGATACTATAGATGGACAGACACACCGATAGAGAGGCAGACAGACAGGCAGAGGGACAGACAGACGGACAGCTTACCATGTCCTCGACCCCTCCCTCTACAGGGACGAAGAACACCTTATACTGCCGAACAGCCCCGTCAGCCGGCTCCCAGTCCACCTTCAGGGAGGTCATGGTGGGGTCTGTCACCCTCAGGCTCCTTACCCCACCCAGAGGTCCTGCACACACACACACAGCTCACTACACACCTCTGTATGGGCTCCATGGCTTCACCACTTCACCACTCACACATGTCTATCTGTCCATCCACCCAATGGTCCGTGTGGCTATCTACCATCCATCTATCACACACACCCTTGCGTCCCGGTGCCGTCCAGAATGGGCCCTGTGTGTGTAATCAGTCCCAGGCTTACTCTGTCTGCTTGTTATTAAGACCAGTACAGAAAACACAGCTCCTGTTTCCAGTTACATTGGACTCTGAGGAACTTGTAGAAAGTGTTGTGTGGTAGAAGGTCTCCACCAGAACTGCGTGATCCCGTCCACGTGTCTGGAATGCTTTGAAACGCGACACCGCTGACCCGGCCCGGGACTGGCTCCGGGTGGGAGGTTCTCCTCACATTCTGTACGGCCTACAGATGGACCGACTGCTTTCATGCTTTCATGTTTTCTATGTGAGCTCTAATGCATTGTGGTGCTGCAGGCTCTGCATTCCATGGACGTGATGCTGCATCATGTTTCATATTCCACCAGTTATGGATTCAGCATGAGGGCTCTGAACGCGTGGGGGCTGATCCTAACACAGCCTGGATGACCAGGAGACCCGAGGCCCTCCTGAAGCTGTCTTACTTGTTTTGCCGTTCTCCGTCATCCTCGCTCCATCTCCGTGGGCGTAGACGGGTACCAGGGTGACGGTGTACATGGTGTCCGGCTGCAGGCTCCTGAGTACCGTGCTGGTGGTCGTCCCAGTGACCTGGTCCTGTTCAGAACCGGACAGGTAGTCGGGACAGAATGATGAAGACACCCCATCAGTTCGTCACAGTGGTTTAAAGCAGTTGTTATATCACTACTATTTACCATCGATTCATGTAGGAGACACGTGGGATTGAACACAGTACTGAGGTTCTATGGGGTTCTGCAGGTTATTCCAACCAATCCTACCGTGCTCTCAGGTCCTCCGGCAGCAGGAGAATACAGAACTTTGTACTCCTTGACCCTTCCCTCAGCTGGCTCCCAGCGCACATTCAGGGTGGACATGGTGGGGTTCACCACCTGAAGGTTCTTCACACCTCCCAGAGGTTCTGAGGGGAAACAGGTCCGTCAAGCAGGTCCTCACTAACATGCCTCACTAACAGGTCCCCACTAACAGGTCCTCACTATCATGCCTCACTAACAGGTCCTTGCTATCAGGCCTCACTAACAGGTCCTCACTAACAGGCCTCACTAACAGGTCCTCACTAACAGGTCCTCACTAACAGGTCCACACAGTGATGGCTGAGCATTCTCTCTCTTACTTGTCCTCCCGTTCTCTGACATGCCATTCCCGTCTCCCTCGCTGTAGACCGGCACCAGAGTCACCGTGTACACGGTGTCTGGCTGGAGGCCTTTCAGCACGGTGCTGGTGGCCGTCGCCGCGACTTTGTCCTGGTGAATACCAAAACAGGTTAATTTTAGAGGAGCAGCTGGTCGATTGAAAACTGCTACATTACGACTTCTGTTGATGTAAGCGACAAGCCGCTGCTACAGGCAGCAGTAAGGTGAACTCGTCTGCTCCTCCTACTCCTACCGTACTCTCGGGACCTCCAGCCTCGGGCGCGTAGACAACCTTGTACTCCTTGACCTTGCCCTCGGCTGGCTCCCAGCGCACGTTCAGCGTGGTCATGGTGGGGTTCAGAACCTGAAGGTTCTTCCCACCTCCAAGAGGTTCTGAGGAGAAACAGGTCCATCACAAGCAGGTCCTCACAAACAGGTCCATCACAAGTAGGTCCTCACAAACAGGTCCTCACAAAACAGTTCCTTGTCAACAGGTCCTCACAAACAGGTGAGAACGCTAACATCAATGTAATGTTGATGAAGAGATCCTCAGGATCCTCCCCATCAGTCTTACTTGTTTTCCCATCGTCCGACATCCTCTGGCCATCTCCTTCTGCGTAGACCGGCACCAGAGTCACGGTGTACTGGGTGTCTGGCTGCAGGCCTTTCAGCATGGTGGTGGTGGCTGACCCAGCAACCTTGTCCTGATAGTTACAAAGTGGGTTTCAGTTCAATTGGGTTCAATCTGGCACTGGCCGATTAATCGAATGATAAGTAGTAAAAATACCAAAGATTCTATATTGATAGCTCCATAAATAGATCCATAGATATTGGAATACTTTTGTCTGTTTCAGGTGATAAAAACTGATTTTGATGGTACTGTGATGTTGTGATGTTGTGAACCTTTCACTGTGCTCGTGGAATACTAAGGTTCAGCTTCTACAGGTGCTGTAGGTCATCCTACCATGCTCTCAGGTCCTCCGGCAGAAGGAGAGTACAGAACCTTGTACTCCTTGACCCTTCCCTCGGCTGGCTCCCAGCGCACGTTCAGGGTGGACATGGTGGGGTTCAGAACCTGAAGGTTCCTCACACCTCCCAGAGGTTCTGAGGAGAAACAGGTCCATCAAGCAGGTCCTCACAAACACACCACTAAAATGGACTATCTGGGAGCAGGACCAAAGCTAGAAACAATCACTACCATGACTTTATATTTTGTGTCTTTTATCTATTGTGCGTCTGTATATATTTTGTGCCTGTTATATATTGTGCGTCTGTCATATATTTTGTGCTGTTATATATTGTGTGTTTTTTTCTTTATTCTACCTATCCTACATTAGGACCAGCACCTTGTGGAAGCCACCTGTAATTTCGTTGTGCTTACAGTTCACCTGCTGTACAATGACAATAAAGCTTTTCTATTTCTATTTCTATTTCTATATGTTCAGACGTTAACAATCACTACCATGACTTCAGTCCCTGGCGTATGTTTGGCTAGCCAGTAGCTCAGTGGGTAGAGCGGGTGGACAGAGTAGGGTCGTCCACTAACCGTAGGGTCGGCGGTTCGATCCCCTTGATCCCCCCTCCTCCAACTGTCCACATGTCGAACCCCACAAATGTACTGATTGTAAGTCACTTTGGAGAAAAGCGTCTGCTAAATGGCCATTACTCTCTCGTCTCGTTGGAGGTTGTTATTGAACTCTTATCTTTACTGCAGTATCTTCTCCAGGTTGCTCCTCTGTGTTTGGGGAGTTTTTCCTTGCCCTTTCGATGGCTTGGAGAGATGGGAGGATGGGCTGCACAACGCGTGCCTGAGAATCTCTTTGAGACAAACAGCGATTAAGGGATACAGTAATGTGCTTGACGTACTGGTCTTCCCCGGGGCGGAGATCTCTTTGCTGTCTCCGTTGGCGAACAAGGCGGCCACAGTGATGGTGTAGGGCGTGTCGGGGGTCAGCTTCTGGAGCACGGCCGAGGTCTTCTTACCTCCCACCTGGGTCTGTGTAGGGAGGGCAAGGTGGGGTGTCACTTCAGGAGGGAGGTGCTGAAGACGTGGTCTCTGAGAGCGAGATGCTGGGCGGCAGACCCAGAGAAAATGTGTGAACAACCAGAGAAAATGTGTCTAAAACATGAAACAGGCAGGCCAACAGACTGCAAAGCTTTGAGACTGTAATTATTAGGCTGTACGAACGAAGTTGAGAGTAACTCTGGCATCAAGTGCCCAGACGACTGGTTTAGGAGAAGAAGATTTAGATGTGTTGCATGCGTGGACAGGAAACCTTGACAACAGCTGACATTTTATGAGCTGTCTGCATTTTTATAAACATTGGGTAACTCAACCCAAAGTGAATGGAACATTAGAAATACTGTAAAAATCGTGTGCCAACCAAGGCACAGTAATAGACCTGATAAAACCTAACTCGTAATGTCAGAACACCATCTGCTTTGGCTTATCACCCCAAACCAACGGTGAGCCCCCGAATCAACACTGATCCACCATGTGTCAACCATGCTCGTGTTGGGGTGACGTCACCATCATTCTCTCTTTTTAAGTGATTTACTAAAAGTGATTCTGAAGAGGCCGTTGGGAGCCACCAGACTGAAGGTTTCGCAATGTATCCTGCAGTGGAAATGTTCCAGTAAACACATCATCTCGGCGTAAACACTGTCCAGTGGAACAGGATGAGTTAGCATGACCATCCGAAAACTGTTTCATCTGATATGGCTACACTTCACTGCTGAACCCACGGCGTGGAGCTCTCTGGGGTGTCGAGGGCCAGCACCCCAGAGACACAAATAACACCTTCTATCTCTGGTTGGGTGGACCTGTAGACTCTGAAGACAACAGACTCTCTGGTTGGGTGGACCTGTAGACACTGAAGACTCCAGGCATGTTGTCCTGGCCTCTGTAGCCTCTGAATCCCACTGTTTGTGAGCTGTTTATCTGGGTTATTCTGACAGGGCCCGGCGCACTCAGCATGGCTACTAAACAGAGCTCAGGCTCTCTCTCTCTCTCTCTCTCTCTCTCTCTCTCTCTCTCTCTCTCTCTCTCTCTCGCTCGCCCGGCCGAGGACAGATCACTTCTGGTCTACAGTAATATCTGGATTATTGTGATGATGTAATAACCCCAACAGATGTGTGTGTTTACATACGTCAACGTGTTCTGGTGGGGGGCTGATGGATAACGATGGTGGTAAACATACTCTCTGACATCACCGTTCCGCTTGATTCTAAGTTCTTCTTGATGGGACCCGTAGTGTTCTTGAAGGCGGGTCCATGTGGTCCCAGCCAGGTCACAACGCGGCACCAGGGCTGGAATGTTGGCTCAGCAGCAGGAAGCCGTCATAAACCAAACGTCAGACCGCGAGGGAACGCAGGGGAACGCAGAGGAACCCGGAGGAACCCGGAGGAACGCGGACGATAGCCAGCGCCCGGTTATGTAACCCCCCTCACCAAGGCCAGCAGCACTGTCAATCCCCTGATGTCCTGACTGATAATGGACTGCATTTGAACAAAGCTTTGTGGAAATGTATTTCATGTTGTTGGTACTGTAAACATCCCCAACAGGAGATTACGTTTCAAAACACAAACAGAATGTAAAATATTTCTGTGTAGGGAGGGCAAGGTGGGGTGTCACTTCAGTCGCTGCTTCAGGGCTTCAGACAGCGGCTGCTCATCCTCTGGTCAGATGTTACAGCCGTGTTCAACAGCAACTTTGTCAACAGCACAGTTGTCATGGTGATACTGATACTCTCCACAGAACGTGAACACACAGTGATGAAGAGTACAAACTCACAGAGAGAGACTTCCCCCCGGCGCTGGGCTGGTAGGTGATGCGGTAGTTCTGGACGGGTCCGAGGGCGTGCTCCCACTTGGGGGTGAGGGAGGTGGTGGTGGCGTTGAGGACCACCAGGTTGGTGGGAGGGCCTGTGGTCACTGGGAGCAGAGAAAGCCCATCAGCACCGAGACAACGTGGACACGAGGCGTGTGATCGGCGAGGGGGCCGAGGTGATGAGGTCAGTGAGGATGACATTAATGGTGAAGGCGGCGATGATGAAGACAGGGACGGTGACTTCCATGGTGCCCCAGCACCCACAATTCCATGGGGCGTGAGGAAGCACTACATAGGAGGAAGGTGAGGCAGACAAAATGGCGACATGGACTGGAAGCAGCTAGGGTTGGGGTCAAGTTCCTGTTTCCAATCAATCAAATCAATCGATCATAATGGTCGTCTTACGGGCACTGATCGCCTGACAATACTTTATGAATGAATTCGATTTTACTTTTGATCGTTACAAACCACTAGAGTCATGATGAATCAATTGATCCTGATCACCTGACCTCGCTGTCTCAGAACCTTGGGGAACGCATTGCTGTATTGATGGCATTTCAGTACTTTGAACACAACCGCCGTGCTTAGAGAGACATGCTAACTGTTATGAGATGACTGGGTGCACGGTAATGACATCACAGGGTGGATGAGACGGCATGACAGATGAGGGGGGATGATGAGGAGGTGAGCAGTGTGACATGAGTGGGGATGACTGTGATGAGACAAGATGGTGGCCACGTGAGCGGAGATGAGCCTCCATTCCTGGGCATATGTCTGCATTCTGAAGCTCTTGAGTCTGTACTCACAGCGCTGCCGACCCTCACACATTAAAGACGCTTGAATCCAAAGTGTCTGGACTCTGATTGGAGTGAACGATGTGTACCTTAGACTTATGCTATTTATAGAGCGTAGTTATCTCCACAAACTGTGATATTCTTCTGGCCCAGAAGCAGTGTGGCACGGGGTCAGGGCTGGTGGCGGTGTGAGTACGTCACAAGGCTCAGAGGTGCACATGCATTCAGGGACAATGATGAGGATTTATATTTCTCCCACTGACGCCACATGGCGTTACCATGGAAACACTGAACACAAGCATCGTAAAACATGGGGAAAACCATTCAAATAATCCAACGTCCTCCCTCCTAACATACCAGCAGGTGCCGTCAGCACTGAGAACAGAGATTTGAGAAAAGGTTATTTTCCATGTGCACGTCTGTAAATACATAGAATTCTGTTGTATCTGAAATAATTGTGTAGTACATCTGTGAATATTGTGTAGTACAGGTGTGAGTAATACCCAGTACAGGTGAACACTGTGTATAACTCGTGTACAGGTGAGAACAGACTGCTGGGTCACAGGGGGTTAGGGGCGTGGCTTACAGGTGCGCTCGCGGCCAATCAGGTCCTCGCTCTCTGACTCATCGGGGTAGATGGCGGTGACGGTGACGTCATACTCGGTGTCCGGGTCCAAACCCTCTATGACATAGGTGGTGTCCTCACTGGAAAGGATGGCCTGCAGAGAGAGACGGGGGGCGAGAGAGAGAGAGAGAGAGAGAGAGAGAGACACACACACACACACACAGACAAAGAGAGGGAGAAAGAGAGAGAGAGACACACGCACACAGACAAAGAGAGAGGGAGAAAGAGAGGGAGAGAGAGAGACATGATGGGTGCTCTAACAGATGATCATCTCCAATAAGTGGAGATCAGTCAAGTTAGAGGATAAGATAAGCTGCACTTCATACAAGGTGCTGCAGGCATGATTTAAGCTAATTTGAGTGTAATTTGTTCGGAATGGCCGAAGCAGCTGTCAGCTATTAGTGAGTGAAATGTACTGTGAGAATATCTGTTTCTAGTTGACTGCGCCTGCCTCTGAATGAGACCATTTAGAGTTCTGACCAATCAGGACGTCGCTTCCCTGATTGGTTCAGGGAATTCAACGTGGCTGTCAATCACAGGTGCGTGAAATGCAACACTTCCCAGCGGTGGAGAAACATAGGCAGGGAGCAGAGAGGGAGGGACATGTTCTCTTCTGCTCTCTCAGCTCCTGACTCTTATCTACACCATCTTTCAGCTCAGATGGGAGTTTAGGATGTCAGCAAATCCAGTTAATCTCTCAAGAGCTCTAAGTCCACTTATGTTCCTCCTCTCTGAGTGACGTCTGGTCTGTAGGTGTTCCTCCTCTCTGAGGGACGTCTGGTCTCTAGGTGTTCCTCCTCTGAGGAGTGTATGGTCTGTAGGTGTTCCTCCTCTCTGAGTGACGTCTGGTCTCTAGGTGTTCCTCCTCTGAGGGACGTCTGGTCTCTAGGTGTTCCTCCTCTGAGGGACGTATGGTCTGTAGGTGTTCCTCCTCTGAGGGACGTCTGGTCTGGAGGTGTTCCTCCTCTGAGGGACGTCTGGTCTGTGGGTGTTCCTCCTCTGAGGGACCTACCTGCTCGGTGCCGACGGTTCCCCTCTTGGTCCAGCCGACGCGGTACAGAGCCACATCTGGAGCCCCATCGGCCCAGGTGGCCCTGAAGGAGGTGTGCCTCACATCGGAGGTGCGCAAGTTCCTGGGGGCAGGAACCACGTCTGTCCACGCCAAGGGGGAGGAGAGGAAGACAAAGGGGGGAGGAGGGAGAGGAGGAAGGGGGGAGTCAACAAGAAGGGGGAATAAAAAGATGAGGAGAAAGAGGAGAGATCAAGCAGGGAGACAGGGGGGAGGGTGGAGGTGTAGGGAGAGACGAGGGAGTCAGGAGGCAGAGAGGGTTGATGAGGGTGGAGGTGTAGGGAAAGAGGGGAGAAGGCAGCGTGTTGAGGAGGGTTGAAGGTTTTAACAAGACCAGGTGATTAACACATGGAGCAGTGTTCAGCTGCAGGTGCATTTCAAGGTCTTGTCGAGGCATGGTGCTGATTAGTTACTGTGTGTGTGTCTGTGTGTCTGTGTGTCTCTGTTTTTCATTCGTCACATGTGTGTGTGCCTTGTGTGTCGGTTTGTGTGTGTGTGTGTGTCTGGCTATCTGTCTATTTGTGTTTATGTGTGTGGGTGTTTGTGTCTGTCGGATCTCTTGTCTCAACCTGTACACATACAAACTTCACCTGGAATTAGTGATAAACAATGCAATAAATCACACACCCTCACTCACACACACACACACACACACCACCGTGTTAGTCCACAGATGTGGAGAATATGTCTGAGAACACAAGGAACACCTCACAGCAGCCGTCAGCTCCACAGACGTACAACCAAGACATTAGTCATCAACAACAGAAAAACAGATTGCTGACAACAAACAAAAAACAGTCCAATACAGAAACTGACGCTGCGTCCCAGCTGCGTCCCAGCAGCGTCCCAGCAGCCCTCAGGACTACAGACCGGTGGCTCTGACATCCCACATCATGAAGACCCTGGAGAGGCTCGTCCTGGAGCAGCTGAGGCCTATGGTCAGACCTTTCTCTGACCAGCTTCAGTTCGGTTACCAGCCCCACCTTGGAGTCGAGGACGGCATCATCTATCTTTCTTTGACTTCTCCAGCGCTTTCAATACCTTACGACCGGGTCGACTGGGTGAGAAGATGGCTGCGATGCAGGTGGAGGCTGCCTTGGTGTCTGAGGGATCGTGGACTACCTGAGTGGCAGACCACAGTTCGTACGCCTGCAGAACTGTATCTGACAGGGTGGTCAGCAACACTGGGGCCCCACAGGGGACGGTCCTCTCTCCCTTCCTCTTCACCCTCTACACCTCAGACTTTAACTATTGTACGGAGTCCTGCCACCTTCAGAAGTTTTCTGATGACTCTGCAATAGTTGGTTGTATTAAACAGCAATGAAATGTTTCACCTTCTGATGACAAATGTACTCTTTGTAAGTCGCTTTGGATAAAAGCGTCTGCTAACTGCCCTAAATGTAAATGTAAATGTAAACAAGGTGATGAGGGTGAATATAGGACTGTTGTGAGCAACTTTGTCTCTTGGTGTGAGCTGAACCATCTGCAGCTCAATGGCACAAAGACAAAGGAGCTCATAGTTGACCTAAGGACGATAAAATCACCGGTGTGCCCTGTGTTCATCCAGGGGGTCCCTATCGACACGGTTGAGGAGTACAAGTAACTGGGGGTGTACTTCAACAACAAGTTGGACTGGACCAGGAACACAGAGGCCATCTACAAGAAGGGCCAAAGCCGCCTCTTTTTCTTGAGGAGGCTAAGGTCCTTCAACATCTGCAGGACATTGCTGAGGATGTTCTATGCGTCTGTTGTGGTCAGTGCAAACTTCTTCGCTGTCTCATGCTGGGGCAGTGGAATGAGGGTCGGGGACACCAACAGGCTGAATAGACTCATCAGGAGGACCGGTGATGTAGTGGGGGAGGAGCTGGACACTCTGGCGATCGTGGCAGATAGGAGGATGCTATCCAGGCTACGGTCTATCTTGGACAATGCCTCTCACCCTCTCTTTTCTGCCCTGGCCCAGCGGAGGAGTACCTTCAGCAGAAGACTCCTCTCACCGAGATGCACCACAGAGCGACACAGGAAATCATTCCTGCTTGTGGCCACCAAACTATACAACATCTCCCTCTGGGTATCTGCCATTCCCTCCCGTATGTGGTCACTATCACCTTAGTGGTCACCTTATAACTGGTCATTCTCAACTCCGCTACCGTATGCTACGTCTTTATGTATGCTATTACAAATAGTGTATGACTAGATGTATGTATATTGTGTACATAATGTATATTACAACATTCCAATGTATATTGTTTCACATGTTTATATTTTATTTTATTAGATATTTATATTGTACATTTTATATTGTACTACCTTTCTTCCGGAGTATTGTAACGAAGGCAATTTCCCTCGAGGATTATTAAAGTACTTCTGTCTGTCTGTCTGTCTGTCTGTCTGTCTGTCTGAAGACGAAATTTGGCGTTAGGTTATGATGTTCCCCTCCAGCCGGATTTAGAACCGAGATGGACAGAGGGAGCCAAGATGGCTGCAGGGTGAAGAAGGGCCGTAGCATGTTACAGCTGTAGATGTATGTCTGTAGATGTCTGTCTGTAGATGTCTGTCTGTACGAGCAGGCGGGGCGTCTCTGCTCAGTGAGACCAGGGGGTCGAACCTGTGATGGCCTGGCCCAGCATGGGCGACCCGGGGCCAGAGTCGTAGACGGGGGTCACGGCCACGTCGTACTCGCTCTGGGAGATCAGGCTGCCCAGGTCCAGGTTGGTGATGTCACCGTTGACCTCCGTCTGTCCAACGTCAGGGTGAGACACACAGATCATTACTGAGACAGTACAGTACAGAGACAGGTAACTAAGGAGCAGGTAGGGGTTAGACAGTACAGAGACAGGTCCATAAGGAGCAGTTAGGGGATAGACAGTACAGAGACAGGTTATTAAGGAGCAGGTAGGGGATAGACAGTACAGAGACATGTCTTTAAGGAGCAGGTAGGGGTTAGACAGTACAGAGACAGGTCACTAAGGAGCAGGTAGGGGTTAGACAGTACAGAGACAGGTCATTAAGGAGCAGTTAGGGGATAGACAGTACAGAGACAGGTCATTAAGGAGCAGGTAGGGGTTAGACAGTACAGACAGGTCATTAAGGAGCAGGTAGGGGTTAGACAGTTTTTGTTTTTTGTTCAGGAGTGAAACCCCCAATCTACTACCCATCAAGCATTTACCACAAGAACAACTCTGACTTCCCTTTAGCTTTGTGTTTTGCTGGATGATATTGAATGAATTGTGCTTGTTTTTCAAGGGGCATTTAGCAGACGCTTTTGTCCAAAGCGACTTACAATCAGTACATTTGTGGGGTTCGACATGTGGACAGTTGGAGGAGGAGGGGGATCAAGGGGATCGAATCGCCGACCCTACGGTTAGTGGACGACCCGCTCTGTCCACCCGCTCTACCAACTGAGCGACTGCCGCCCCCAGTTTTTCCCAGAAGAAAAAGGCTATCATCTAACACTAACATGGGGCCGTGCAACCCTTTGGAACTGTAATAAAATGATGAAGCGGTGCATAAATACATTGAATCACGTGGAACTGTTATGAAATGTTACCAAGTGTTCTAAGATGCACTGCAGCACATGTTGCACACAAACACAAAAGACCAAGGCAGCGCAGTGCTTTCTCCTCCATAACTGGGACGGGAGTAGAATAGAGCATCAGGAGTCATACATTCATGACTTTGTGAAACCTCAGACAGTTGCTAGGAGCTGTTTTTCTGAGTTTCCATTTCCCAGGAAGAGAGTGGAGTTGAAGGGTGGATTAACAGCGTTCTCCTCAGACATACATTCCTCGTCTGGTCTTTCGCCGGCGGAGACAAGAAGCTTTCAGAGCTAAGCCCTGACAGCGGCTCGGTGGCCATTTTCCTGATCCTTGTCCAGAAGTATTTCTGGAAACTTCCCACAGGTGTCAACCAAACACCCTCTCGACCACGGATCCCTCCCAGACTGTTTGTCCCCCAACGGTTTCTAGGGAGGAGAAGGCCTCGAGGGCGAGGAGGTGCTGCTGCGATCCAGTCAAGCTGAGGTTGGGGACGGCAGCCAGAGTCCTCTTGTCACTGCCAAAAAACTCTTTTACCCAGAATCCCTGGCCAGGCAGCAACAGCGCCTTCCTCACTTAAAAGGCCAGCTGGAACTCTTGACTCGTAGTTTTCCCCAGAATCAGGATATACTAACTACGGTCCAGTAGAGCAAACCTTATAAAGCGAGAGAGTCGCCGAGCACAAACCAGCCTTGTTTTGCTTGACGCTTCAGTATCTGAGAGCTCACTAACCTTTCAGTGAAGCCTGGTCTTTCTTGCACAGGATTGGTTTACAAGACTGTTAAACATCTGGCCAGCTGAGCACAGGATTGGTTTACAAGGCTGTTAAACATCTGACCAGCTGAGCTCGTCAAATGGGAGGGGCTTCCACAGAAAGCAGAGCCAGGATGGGATCATGAAGACACATCTGTGAGGAAACTTTTTATGTTTCACCGACTTGAGACAGGCTGCATTCCAATAGCCAATAATTCGATTAGGATTCAACTCTCCCCAAATCTTCACATCTCTCTTCGACCCCCATTGTCCCGTCAGAATATAGTCTGAGGATATCCTTCACAGGAAGTGCTTTGCAGTTTGGAATGACGCATACGACCATAAAGCATTCTGAAGGTGGGGCTTGGCCCACAGCCTCACAGCCTCATGACCTCATAGCCTCATGACCTCAAGGCCTCACAACCTCATGACCTGACAGCCTCAAGGCCTCACAACCTCATGACCTCACAGGCTCAAGGCCTCACAGCCTCACAACCTCACAGCCTCATGACCTCACAGCCTCACAACCTCACAGCCTCATGGCCTCACAACCTCATTACCTCACGGCCTCATGACCTCACAGCCTCATGGCCTCACAGCCTCATGATCTCACAGCCTCACATTCTCATGGCCTCACAGCCTCCCTTCACAGAGCTGAAGCACCATCCGTCCTGGTGATTCCACGCAGCTCTGTTCCTTCTGCTGGAGTGCCAGGAGATGTGGGGAGCAGGAGGAGACTCACCTCCTTCAGGTCTCCCTCATCAGGCTTGTAGGTGATGATGTACTTCCGGACGTTCCCGGGCGCCGCGTCCCAGTTCAGACTCATGGCGCTGTGGGTCACGTCGGAGATCCTCAGTTCGCCGGCCGGCATCTCGGGCACTGGGAGGGACAGGCAACACGTGAGCAACTGGAGGCTCCACCACACCGACCGTGTTCTGGTTGGCCCAGCGGTCCAGAGCGGGAACTGCCGGAGGACCAGCGTGTCGAAGCAGTGAGTTCATCCAGAGGTTCAGGAGTGGCGGCAGCTTTTCAGAAAGGTTGCGGTGAACTATGTGAAGCTTTGTGTTTTGTGAGATGACGTTGCAGGAATGAGGATATTTATGTATCATCATTAAAACCCAATAAATGGAGCACTTGGAAGACATGTCTGCTTGTTCATAGCTGTGTGGGAACGGTGCAAAATCCTGATAGGCCGAGTATAGAGAGAGTAGAGAGTACTTACAGGTGACTCCTAGTATACAGTATACAGACAGTAGGTACTTACAGGTGACTCCTAGTAGACAGTATACAGACAGTAGGTACTTACAGGTGACTCCTAGTAGACAGTATACAGACAGTAGGTACTTACAGGTGACTCCCATGCCCTCCAGGGGGCTGCTGGCCGCCTCGCCGTGCAGGGCGTACAAGGTGAGGGAGTACGCTGTGTTGGGGATCAGATTCTCCAGCTGCACACTGCTCACACCCCCAGCTACCCTCACCTACAGGACAAGATGAGAGAGGGACCATGTGAGACAAGGATAGAGAGAGAGGAGAGATATATAGAGAGCGAGGAGGCAGAAAGGGGGAGCGAGAGAGCAGGCCTCAGAGGGGATAAAACAGGAGTAGAGTGCAGTTGTGCAGGAGAGACATAGAAGACAGACCCCAGCGATGGCACATAGTAGTCCTGATACAAGCCAGCTGCTGTCTGCTGGTTTACTCAACACCTCGTTAGCAACACGCTAGCGGCTGCTAGTTTCCAGGAACACGCTGGAGTGCCCGCCGTCCACAACATGGCCGCCCTCGCCACCCCGGGGGGCGTGGAAATGTTCCAACAGCACCTGAAGCTCACTGCCTGGCATTCATTCTGTATCTATACACTCTGTATCTGTGTATTCTGTATCTATACATTATGTTTCTGTGTATTCTGTATCCATACACTCTGTATCTGTGTATTCTGTATCTATACATTATGTTTCTGTGTATTCTGTATCTATACATTATGTATCTGTGTATTCTGTATCTATACATTATGTTTCCGTGTATTCTGTATCTATACATTATGTATATATATATCGTATATCGTATCCTATTACATTCATTCATTCATTTGGTTCACTTCCCCATCGTACCATCTAGTTCTAGTACTATTTAGCAGATGCTTCCATCCAAAGTGAAGTGGATCCTGACCCACGCATGAGGAGCATGTTGGACCACAGGCGTTGGGGATCAAACCCACAACCTTTGGAACACCCTTAGACGTAACAATGACCTAATGACCTCATCTATACTGCCGACAGGGCTATCGTTGCTGATGTGTTCACTTTATGCGTTGTCATCTCTTGAAATGTGATCATATTTAATATCTGGTCTGTCTGCTACTTCAGTGCTGACCTGAGCTCTCACTGGCTCTTCATTAGCCACCATGAGAGGAATAAAAGCTGTGTGTGCAGCGAGGAAGCAGAGCTAATTCAGTTAGCTAGCTTCAGTTCGCTAGCTTCAGTTCGCTAGCTTCAGTTCGCTAGCACGGGGTAAACGTGTGCTGAGGGACGCGACGTCGTGTTTTTATGAATCGATTTCCTTGCTGAGACAAAGATGGCTTCCCGCCACGGTTCAGCACTCCGGCCAAGCGCAGTAACATAACTCCCCTCCCTCGGGTGCGTTTGATTCGGTGTGTAACTCCACATCTCCACCCGCAGCAGCTCGGGGGAGAGAGGGGGTGAATATATAACATCTGAGGTGTTTACATCACGCCATGACTTCAGGCCATGAGCTAATCCTTGCCGTTACCCTGTGGCTCTGAGGGGGGTGCGTACCCCGCCTGGGCCCTCTAAGTGGGGGTTTGCGTGGCTCCCGGGGGCCGCAGCCCCATTAGCATCTGGACGCGCTGAGGCTACGCAGAGCAGGCGCTTGGCTCGCCCCCGCGCCGCAGAACATTCATCTGGAAAGGCTGAGCTAGCAAATTAGCACCCACCGCCACGCAGTGTGTGTGTGTGTGTGTGTGTGTGTGTGTGTGTGTCGGTACACGTGTCAGTGTGTTGTCTTTACATGTGAACGTGTCGTGAGTGTGAGTGAGAAATAGAGAGAGGAAAAACTGAGAGTGACTAAGAGACAGAGAAAGAGAGAGGGAGATGGAGGGACAATAAATAGAGAGACTGGAGGAAGAGAGAGAGTGCACGAGAGAGAGAGAGACAGAGTGCGACAGAGGGTCTGACAGTGAGAGAGCGAGAGAGTGAGTGAGTGAGTGAGAGAGAGGGAGAGAGACAGACAGGGAGAGACAGAGGGAGCAGCTCCTCTGGTGCCCCTCACCTCCTGGTCCAGGGCAGGCTGTGAGGAGTTGATGGCTCGGTACAGCAGCATGTATCCGCTGGCTCCATCAGCCTTCTTCCAGCGCACCCTCATGGTGATGGTGGTCTCGTCCATCACGTTCAAGTCCCTGGGGGGGGACAGGGGCACTGCGGGAGGGCAGATGGTCAGCAGAGCTTCTCACGCGGGGGGCCGCCAGCCCCCTCACAGGGCTACCGCGGCTCCATCCAACATGAAGGAATGAGTTAAACATTTCTGCTGACCTACAGTTGTTGTCTGAATAACGTGCAATATCTCAGAGACAGACAGATGGACGGACGGACGGAGAGACAGACAGACAGATGGACAGATAAGTTAATAATGATTGACTGATCTCAGGAGAACACCACGTGACCGCCTCGCTCCACTGAGATGTCTTCAGACTGGTGTCATAATACGGACGTTTGGTAACTCGGTTAACAAAATAAAAGTAGAACCCAAACCAAAACAAAACAGTTCTTCAACGTCTGTGAGTCAACTCCTTTCAGACGGCCCCAGTCACACAGAGATCATGACCCCTACAGATCAAATCATTCTCAGGTTTCCAAACCCACCCCAGCGTGTGGCCGAGGGTCCGCCCCCATCCTGTGAGGCTGAGCTCTGGGCCCGGCGGACCGGAACTCTGGGCCCGCGGGCCGGGCCGTGGGAAGTAAGACGTCATGGATGGGAAGGGAGACCATTAGTCACCGGGCCCCGCGGACCGGCCTGGCTTCCAGCTCATCTCCTCAGGATGGAAACGAGCGGAGACGTTTGACCCCTGACCCCTGACCCCTGGCCCCGGGGGCGGAGCACGCGGTCCTGATTCAGGTTCACTTTACACCGCAGTGCTGACTAGGACTGAGAAATACCACGTTTGGACAAAATGAGACCTAATATCTATTTTCCTAAGACTGAATTTAGACAAGACGGATAGCTAATAGCCAGTATTTGGCGCAGCACTAAACATCGGCCCACAAAGCAGGACAAACAGACCATCAGGACGCCATGGCAACAATCTGACACCAAGCTCAGTGTCGGCAGTCGCTGACGAAGAAGTGGAAAGCAGAGGAGGAAGAGGAGGGAGAGGAAGAGGAGCCGGACTTACGGGTGGTGTCAGACCCCATCAGCGGTTCGCTGCTCATCTCTCCGTGGACGGCGTGGACGGTCACGCTGTACTCGGTCAGCGGGGTCAGGTTCTCCAGGACGGTGGTGGTCTGGGGGCTGTTCACCAGCACCTGGCAGGGACAGCGGCGTTAGTGCTAGCATCAACGTTAGCGACGTTAGCGCTAAGAGCATTAACGTTAGCAACGATAGCTCATCACCGATCGAGTTTGTATGTGTTGGTGAATAGTCTCCATTGAGGATGCTCCATTGTAAAAAGGGCCAGAAGGTGGTTGAGGTGTTCGCAAAGTGTTTGCGTTGGATGGAAGCAGCCTGCAGCCTGGATGACTCAACCACTAGAGCTGCTTTCCAAATGTTGACTTTGTTTTAATGGTCACTAATATTCACTAATTCTGAGCAGGCAGAGCGGAACAAAATAAAATGGAAGCAGG
>OMKQ01099381.1:0-13485 GCA_900302335.1 Phycis phycis
AATAATATCATATTCCATGATATATTATCATAATAACGTGATATCACATTATATTCACAGAATATTTTTAAAATGAATGGAAAACAATACCAGACCTTCTCTGATGTTCTCCTCGCTCTGCCCAACAAACATGTTAATGAGTTCAGGACCCTTCACACTGCAAACAGAGACAAAGAGACAGAGACACAATGAGATGAATAATGCATATTTTTTACGCAATGAACACATTTGATCAAATTGGCCCCTCTAACCCTAATCCTAACCAACCCTACCAACCTAACCCTACTAACCAACGCTGAATGGAACAGATTCAAGAGTCAGAGCTAATATTACTGCTAACAGTTAGCAGTATAGTTAGCATGATGTGGGCTCAGGGGATGTGGGCTCATTTGGGATGTGGGCTCAGAGGATGTGGGCTCAGGGGATGCGGGCTCAGGGGATGCGGGCTCAGAGGATGTGGGCTCAGAGGATGCGGGCTCAGGGGATGCGGGCTCAGGGGATGCGGGCTCAGGGGATGTGGGCTCAGAGGATGTGGGCTCAGAGGATGCGGGCTCAGAGGATGCGGGCTCAGAGGATGCGGGCTCAGAGGATGTGGGCTCATTTGGGATGTGGGCTCAGAGGATGCGGGCTCAGAGGATGCGGGCTCAGAGGATGCGGGCTCAGAGGATGTGGGCTCAGAGGATGTGGGCTCAGGGGATGCGGGCTCAGAGGATGTGGGCTCAGAGGATGCGGGCTCAGGGCAGGGCTTGATTACCTCAGGAAGGTCATGGAGCACTCGGTGGCTACAGCTTTAGCCAGCAGGGTCTTGCCTGTGCCTGGAGGCCCGTAAAGCAGCAGGCCCACCCTGTGGAGCCCCAGAGAGAGCAGCTCAGGGCGCTGTAGAGGGAGCTGCAGGGTGTCCAGGATCTCCTGCTTCACCTTCTGAAGACCACCCACCTCCTGCCACCGCACACTGGGGATCTGGACACAGCATTACCAGGACGACTGTAGATCACACAGACATCATGTCCACGCAGACACATTCGCAGGAACAGACACTGTTCCTACGAATGTCCCGGGACCCGCTGGAGCAACTTGCTGGTTACAAGGAACCATTCCATGAAAATCCTGTTCCATGTAACACGATAGGCCAGTGGTTCTTGTTACATGAACACGTTAATACACATTGTTACTTCATAATACACAGAATACCTAATTTCTCTCAAACCCTAACAGCCTATCCCAGAGCAACTATTCTGGTGTAACCCTTTTCATATTTAAGGACATGATGACATGATGAATGATGAATAAATAAATATATTATCTATACAAATAGCTAGAACAAATACATATATTACCAATAAACATGAGTAGAATAAACATGTCCTTAGAATGAATAACGACCTAAACTGTAAATGATTACCTTGGGGGCCCCTATAGCCTGGGCCTGTGTGTCCTGCAGTTTTTCCAGCGCCGACGTCAAATCCTGGAGCTCAATACTCACCCCACTGGAGCATAGATCCCCCTCCCTCTGGCCACCACTGCACACAATACACTCAGCATGAATAACCCAACTAACCCTTACACCAATCATGAATAACCCAACTCCAACTAAACCCATTTCTTGTATTTTTTTATTATTGTTCTCAATATATTTAGTTATCATCATTGCTCTGAATATATATTCAAATCCTATGTATTTATTGTATTATTGTATTTATTGTTCATTATTATGAACGTACACCACCATATACCATGAAGACTTTCTCCTTCAACGTACACCACTATAAACCATGGAGACTTTCTCCTTCAACGTACCAGTTCTGCAGGAGTCTTGTGGTGGATGCCCTACCAGCTTCAGCCAGCAGAGAGCTCAAATCGCCAAGCAAGAAACCCTGTGTTAACACACAGCAACACATTATATACACTCTAAACAGCATGCATGTAGTGAACTGCTTTAAGTGGCAAGTTATAACAAAATACCACGAAATGCAAAGTACTACGAAATAAGACATATATATTTATTATCTTGCAGTCTGAACAATGACTTTTCAGCCTGCAGTGGAGGATGTGTAGGAGGATGTGTGGGAGGATGTGTGGGAGGATGTGTGGGAGGATGTGTGGGAGGATGTGTGGGAGGATGTGTGGGAGGATGTGTGGGAGGATGTGTGGGAGGATGTGTGGGAGGATGTGTGGGAGGATGTGTAGGCACGTGTGGGTCTTGATGTCCCACCATCGTGGAGTGGGACAGCTAAGATCTGGACATGCAGAACCCTTACGTTCCCAGCGAGGCGTTCTCGCGATGCGTGGTGGGAACTTACCGAAGTGTGCTTTGCCAGGAACTCAAGGCTAACATCTCTTCCCAGAGGAAGCCCCATGGTGAGGCTGGCCAACATGGCTGCTCTCTGGTCCTCATTAGGGCTCTCTATTGACACCTGATGGACAAACGCTGCCATGACATCTGCAGAAACCTCCTGGTGTCTGCTTACTGTTGCTATGACGACAACTCTGGAGCAAGGGACAGATATTCTGGAATGTTGCTATAATGACAACTCTGGAACAAGGGAAACATACTTAACATGTCCTGATGGATTGATTTGACTACAGCCATCCATCCATACATACATACTCTTATATACTCTATATGGTAAAGAAGCTGGTTAGCAGCTGGCAGGGGACATAGAACATATATTTCCAGTTATAGTGACCTGCTAGAGCAGCTGGTTAGCAGCTGGTAAAGGGCAGCCTGCACCCTGCTGTCCTCCTCAGCACCCTCTCTGGGCGGACCGAGGTACTGCAGGTTCCTCAGCAGCAGCAGGCAGGGCTGGAGGGACTCTGCCTTCTGGAAAACACTCTTCATCTTCACCTCACAGGCAGCCGCTGTGTCCCCATACACACTCACACACTGAACCTGGAGACCAACACATGATAATTAGGGATAGGAATAGATAGTATAACTTAACCATTATAGCTTGTAGAAACATAACCGGGTACAGTTAGCTGTACCTTAACCAGGTATCACTAGTAGTACCTCTAACAGCTGAAGGTGGAGTCGTCTGCAGGCTGCTCTGGCAGAGGTCACCTTTCCACACCCTCTAGCTCCCTGGAGAAGGAGGTTGCATCGCCCCAGAGAGGACCCGCTTCTGGTGCATAATGGTGGTAGATAAGATCAAACTTTATTGATCCCCCATGGGGGAAATTCACATATTGCAGCAGCAACAATTTACAGAGATGCTGGATCAACTGTAGTGCTGCGATATATACAATTTACATCCTGTGTAGAAAAGAAAAAATACAAGAATGACGTTTTTACATTTATTTACAGCAATGGAATATGAATATAAGCGAATGAAGATTAATATTAATAATATATATAAGAGTAGGAGGAAGTAGCTATGCCTGACTCTGATGATGAAATGATAGGGTTAGTGTGGGTTAGGGTTAGTGTTAGGTGGTGGTAGTTAGGTTTGGGTGATGGTAGTAGTAGTGGTATCAGTACTGGTCTTAGTAGTAGGTAGGTAGTAATAGTAGTAGGGTTAGGGTTAGGGTTAGTAGTGCTGGTGGTAGTGCTGGTGGTAGTACTGGTACGGCTGGTGATATTGGTGGCTAACCTGTGGTTGAGGTGTGGTAAAATGATGCTAGTGATGTGGTCCACGGTGCTGGTGAGTCCTGCAGGAGAAACACTGGACCACAATGAGCTCCCAGCGCTGCAAAACGGTACCAGACTGCTGGTGGCCCCACCCTGCAGGAAGACCCCAGAACCAAACGTCAAGAGGCCTACAAGGGCCTTATATACGACATGCTAACAACATCAGGTCCGTTAATACTACAAACTCAACAATAGCCGTAGACTTTTAAACGGTTCAACTATTAACATTTGAATGCTCTAATGTTTGAAAAGGGAGTTTTAAACAGTACAACTTGTAACTTGTAACTTTTAAGCTCAGGTTGCACCGTGTAGAGTGACGTATGGAGCTTGTCAGCGAGGTAAACTCCCGTTTCATCCTCCACTGCTCCAGAACCAAAAACCTTCTTCACCTTGAAGTACAGCACCGCCCCCCTGGGAGAGACCATGATATCACAGGTAGTACCGACAACCAATACTCCTTTTTACCAAGCAGAGCCTGAGCCTGTACCTTAAGCACTCTTAAATGGCTTGGCCTCAAGTTTATTTACTTTACTTCTTCACAAAAGTGTGTCAGTAAGTTTGTTACCTCTGTTGTGAGACGCTGTCCATTTCCCCAGTACAGTTTTCATCTGACACCGCTAGTATATCTCCTGCAGACACCAGCCTGAAAACAAGACCTATAGTCAGACATGGATAATAAGCAATATTTACATCACACCTACTTATCTGACACTTATGTCCAAAGCGGTTTACAAAAAATGATAACCCTAATTAACCCTAACCCCAACTAACCCCTAACTAACTAACTAACCCTAAACCTTACCCTCAACAATGAAGACACAACCCAAACAGTGCCCTAGAATGCTATCGCAGCAGCTACCTAGCTGTGGTGAAGTGGTGAGGTAGCATGCTATCATAGCAGGCATACCTAGCTGTGGTGAAGTGGTGAGCTAGCATGCGGTCATAGGAGCGGTGGGCGTCATATTGTGGAGAGCGGATTGGATCAACGTGCAGCTGGCTGGCGAAGTGAGGGGAGGCGGAGCGGCAGGAGCTGGGAGATGCATGGAGCACACTGGACTCATTCCATCTCTGTGGAGGTTTAACACCATGGTCACTATAGAGTTAGACATTATTAGATTTGGACACTATAGAGTTAGTCACTGTAGAGTTAGACATTATTAGAGTTGGATACCATAGAGTTAGTCACTGTGGCATTAGACCCTATTAGAGTTAGACACGATAGAGTTAGACATTATTAGTTAGACACCATAGAGTTAGACATTATTGGAGTTAGTCACTGTAGAGTTAGACATTATTAGAGTTAGACACCATATACATGAACACAAGAGTTAGACATCACCACTAGGACATCTAGATTGAAGTCATCTCTAGACACTTTTTCTGGCATCATTGTGCCAGAAAAGTCATCTCTAGACACTTTTTCTGGCATCATTGTTGGTTTTTCTCTGTTTATTGGATTTGACCCCCCCAGTCAAAGCCCATACAAAGACCCCACAGAGAAGAGCTCATCACAGAGTTCAAACAGAAGCGCTTTGTTAACATGAACCAGTTAAACCAGTTCGTAGTAAACGGCTCACCTTGATCCTCAGGGTTCTGTTGGCCGCTGGGACGACCTCCCCCCCCGACAGATTGAACCAGTGAGTTGTGGAGATTAAACCAAAAGTATCGTTCAAGTGGAGCTCCAGACTCAAAGGCGTGAGGTCCAGAACCAGCAGAGAGGCGAGGCGACCCCTCCGTGGCTGAGACCCACCAACACTGGGCTGCTTCAGCTCAGACAGAACCACCCATTCGTGATTAAAGAGCCCGAGTTTCAGAAGCAGATTCTTGCTCACAAAAACTGTGCTGTCCAAATCTCGTCCCCGTAGACGACTGTCATGTAGCAGAGGGAGGAGGTTGGCGACCCGGACGTCTACTCTGCCCTCCAGGGCCAGCAGGAGGCCGGAGAACCCGGAGCTAAGAACCTTCTTGCTGGCCAGCAGCGGGCTGCTCCTGGAGAGGCTGTTTGAGAAATGAGCAAAGTCTGAGACGAACAGTTCGGTCCGAGGTTGGGCCGGGACGATGCGCCCCGTCGGCTCCGACAGATCCGACACCACGACACAGGTGCTGGACGTGATCCGGCCCTGTCTCACCGGACTACAAGACAACACCACCAGGTCCAGGAGGAGTTGTTGGACCTGAGCCCGGTTTTGTCCCAACAGAGGATGGTAGGGCAGCATCAGTCCGTCTCCTTCCCGGACCAACAACGTCAGCCCATCCAACGCAAGAGCCTGCAGCCCAGCGGAGAAATCAGCCGAGCTGGCCCACTTCAACCCGGGTCTGGACCTGGCTCCAATCACCACCTTACTCAAGGTAGACGGAGTGAACAACCGAATCGCCCCCGCCGTGTGGTGCTGCAGGTCATGGTGTCGGAGGAAGAACCGAGACACCAGGAGGTGGACAGGTTGGTTCCTGTCTCCAGGTCCGGGGCTCTCCTCCGCTGAGGGATGGGCACAAAGTACGAGTCTGGTTTGGCGGCGATGCTCCAGCCTTGTGAAGGTGAACAGAACCGTCACAACAGAGTCGGTGTATTCCGGGAAGGCACAATGAAACTGTGACTTATGGATCAGAACATCCAAAGGATTCATGTGTGTTGGAAAAGTGTCCAAACACGACAACACTCCGAGCGCTGCCATCTTGAATGACGCCGAGGTTCTTCTGACACACTGAACCGTAGTACAAACACTCTTGTGGACCGCGGTCGCCACCTAGGCCTTGGGCTGGGTATCACCTCCCCACTTGGCCCTTAGGGGACGACAGAAGGCCCACATCTTATTTGCTTTCAACTTTAATGGCAGTACGTTTCATTAAACAATGGCTCATCATACTTATTCCTAAAGTTCTGTCCATAAGTTGGAGTTCCTACACTGGTGATCTATCTGGTTGCTGCTTGTATCCTCTGTCTGGCAGACCAGTTGGGGTTGTTTTGTTGGACAGAGAATTGCATTGGCATCCCAGCTTGGGGAGTTAGAGGCTGTCGGTGGGATTTGTGATGGATTGACTTCCTTGTTTGCCCCAAGTAGCACGCTTTTTAGGGTTGTAACTCTACAATGATGTAGTGATCGTGGTTAATGTTGTAACTCTACAATGATGTAGTGATTGTGGTTAGGGTTGTAACTCTACAGTGATGTATTGATTGTGGTTAGGGTTGTAAATCTATAATGATGGTATAATGAACCCTCACGAGGGAAGCGACACAGCTCCTAACCCAAGCACTTGTCATCTCCCGCCTCGACTATTGCAACTCGCTCTTAGCTGGACTCCCTGCAACTGCAATTAAACCTCTACAGCGGATCCAGAACGCTGCAGCACGCCTCATGTTCAACTGAAACAAATTCTCCCATGTGACCCCCCTCTTCCAAGACCTCCACTGGCTTCCCGCAGTGGCTTGCATCAAATTCAAGACGATGCTACTGGCCTACAAAGCCGTCAATGGAACTGCGCCTACCTACCTCCAAACATTAGTGAAACCCCACGCCCCTTCTCGAGCACTCCGCTCAACTACCTCAGCTGGTCGACTGGTACCGCCATCACTAAAAGGAGGAAAAGGTCGGCTGGCGAAATCTCAACTCTTCTCCGTTTTGGCACCGCAGTGGTGGAACGAGCTCCCTGCCAATGTCAGGACTGCAGAGTCACTCCCCATCTTCCAGAAGAGACTCAAGACCCACTTGTTCAGAGTTTACCTGAACCCTGCATAACTATCCTCATGCTCTTATTTGTTGTACGTCTTGGCACTTTAATCTTTGTAACTTGGCAATTAGAGATGTTGTACACTAGCAATGGTTAATCTAGCACTTAAAATGCTTGAAACTTGTTCTGGTAACTTCTTACTGTATTAGCAGCAATGAAATGTTTCACCTTCTGATGACAAATGTACTCTTTGTAAGTCGCGTTTGATAAAAGCGTCTGCTAAATGCCCTAAATGTAAATGGTGCCCCATAATGCACCCTGGTGCCCCATAGTGCATCCTGGTGCCATCGCTCCCCATAGTGCATCCTGGTGCCACTTCTGACCCCAACCCTTACCCATCTTTAGTCTACATTTATATCATTAATCTGCAACTGCAGACATCAATTTTCAATTTTCATACAGTAATATGATATTTACATCTTGAATATACATTTGCATATGTTCAATCTAGTTGAGAATGTTATATATTTATAGCATGAATATATATTTGCATATGTTAATTAATTACTTAATTAAGTCATAACATATATTTACATATTTAACCTATATCTGCATAGGTTTCATCCATCTTCGCATGTTATATTATATATATATATATATATATATATATATATATATATATCCTTAACATTCCTCATCTATCTTTAGATAAGGTTATATACATCTATGTTTAATCTATCTTTACATGTTATATATTTATATCTAGAATATGTTCATCTATCTTTACATAATGTTATATGTTTAGAACTCATTTGTTCATCCATCTTTACAGAATAATGTTCTATATTTAGATCTTTAATATGTTCATCTCTTTACCAGGCCTGTCTCTTTCTCAAGTAAACCAATACCTGGACAAGCCGGACAGAGAAACTAAACTCCGACCACACCCCTTTACCTTGACACCACACCCCTTTATCCATGAGACCACACCCCTTTGCATTGACACCACACCCCTTATCCATGAGACCACACCCCTTCCAGAGTTTTACCCACACCAAGTTCATTAGCTGACTTTTATGACATCTCAATAGTATATATCGCAAACCCCTCCACCCCGACCATTTATTTGGTCGGGTTGGATATATCCCTTTGTTATGATACATTATGTTCAGTTCAGATTACGTGACTAGTACGTAACATAAAATAACAATGTATTAATGGTTGATTAATATATTGTTAATATATGAAAATTACAATAACATTACAGGCCATGATTACGCAAGCATATCGATTCTCTATTCAAACTGAAAGGAGGCGCAGAGAGGTTCTCCGCATCTAAACAGGCCGTTGTACGAGAGCCCTGAACTCTGCAGGCTACATTCACTCTCTCTCGATAGGTTCTGGTGCAGACTGACATGTCCTGGTTTAGAGCTTCTTACTGCTGAAGACTCTGGACACATCCTCCTGGACCTCCTCTCCACCCGCCCAGGAATGTTCTCATCTCTCATCACGACGGGTTCCTCACGGTCCAACAAGGTGGGCCACCAGTTCCTGCACCTCCTCTTCACCGTATCCATGTTCTGTCAAACCCTCCGTGGTCCAAGTTACCACTTCTACACTGAGGAACCCCTGAGCCCTGTCAGCTCACGCTCCACGCAGCTCGACCCCTCACTGATCTCCTACTTGACCTTAAAACCTGGATGTCTGAACGTTCTCCAACTCAACAGTGAAAAGACGCATGGTGGTTGGGGCGCCAGATGGTTGGTTAGACTCTGGATTAAACATCTTCAACATTTGACCCTTTGGATCTGTTCATTGTTTTGGTTCAGTCCTCAACACAGACATGAACACATTAATATAGCATCTACACTTGTGTTACTAAACATAACACAGTAATATTACATCATAGACTTGGCCTGGCCTACAACAGAGAAATATAATAACGCTTCAAATACAGAGTAGGTAAATATAGGTATAATAGTATATAGTAGGTAAACAAATACAAATACAGGTAAATCTAGTACAGTAAATGAGTATTACTAGTACTAATGAGGGTTGGGGTCACCTTCTTGCTTGGTGCGGTCTGCTGTGTGTCCAGAGAACCAGAGTAGTTCTGGAGGTAAGTGGGGTCTCCTGGGCTCGGGTCCAGAGCCAGGATTCCAAAGCTATGCAACACATTCAAACATGTTTTAGTGACAGAATACTAATCCTGTGACTCTAGACATTATAAAGGCTTCTGATGATGCAGAACAGCCAGATCATTTGAAGTGGTGAGAAGAACAACTGAATGTTTGGGATTTTCACCCAAACTGTATTCACCAAATTTAAATAAACAGTAAATGAGAAAAATCTCAGGAAACACTAAAAATTAAATAAATTCAGAGATATAGAAAAAGTTGCTGTTTAATTTAAACACAAGTCAAGAGTTGTTGGTGCAGGAGATGGTTGTGTGTGTGTGTACCTGGGGGTAAGTGGACTGAGCGCTGCTGGACCTCCCAGTAAGCTCCGGCCACTCTTAGGTTTGTTCTGCTTGCCCAATAGAGAGCCAGTGGACCCCATGGAAACCGTATTAGCCAATAAGGAGCCAGGATCCGGGGATATGAGCGAGGAGTCGATGTACGACACCGTGGAATCAGAGGGCAGCTTGCCGTTGGATGATTCTAGATTCAAACGATTCAACTCCTGAGGAAGAAAAAGCTGACTTTATTCAAGTATAACTAGTGATGGAGGACAGCGTGAGGCTGGGGGTGAGGCAGTATAGTGGACAATGTTAGTTAGTGGCTCAGAACACATTTTTTACAGAACGTAGGAGTGTTGGGTTTGTATTGTAAAGGGTAAAGGGGCATTTAGCAGACGCTTTGGTCCAAAGCGACTTAGAATCAGTACATTTGTGGGGTTCAACATGTGGACAGTTGGAGGAAGGGGATCAAACCACCGACCCTACGGTTAGTGGACGACCCGCTCTGTCCACCCACTCTACCCACTGAGCTACTGCCGCCCCCTGCTGTATAGTTAAGGTGTGTTGGGTTTGTCTTGTATGGTTAAGTGGTTTTCAAACTGGGGGGGACCGGAGTTATGACAGGGGGGCACGGCGCGCATTCTCTTTATTCTCTTTATCTTTATCTTTATTCTCAGGGAGGTGGTAAAATTGCCAGTTTTGTGCAGAGGCAGTTTTGAGAAAAGCTGTTGAATGTTGAATTTAGAAGCTGCATACTGCAGTGTGACTTTTACTGCTTCACTATAAAGGTTACACACTGACGTAGATCTGTCTTAATTAGACCTGCAGAAAGAGTTTGGGAACCACTGAGTTAAAGGGTGTGTCCAAGGTGCATTGGGTTTGTATACCAAAGTGTCCTGTGGCGTCTCCATCAGGGCGGTGTCTAGACGATGGGAGGGGTTCTGGGCGGGGCTTATTGGAGGGGGTGGGGCCACAGGGATGTGAAGAGAGGACAGCCTGAAGATCTGCTCTGGATCCAGCTTTTCCCCTAGGGCCATTACATCATCATTACATAATCAAGATCTTCTATGGGTCAAGGGACAACATTACATCATCAAGATCTGCTTTAGGGACAAGATTACATCATCAAGATCAGCTTTCAGGACAATATAACATAACCGTGACATCATCAACATCTGCTCTAGGGACAATTACATACATACATACCCACACCTACATTAGAACATGGTCAAACCTCAGCTCCAGACTAGAGGTTAGGGTGTGATACAATATGGTATTGTGCCTAGTTCAAAACTGTGTGAGTGAGTGAGTGAGTGAGAGCGTACCTAGATGACAAAGACTCTGGAAAGGAGACCAGAGGAAGGGGTTGAGGTTTAAACTCCTTTGAAAACATTCAGATCCTTTGGCGACGCGATCCGTCTTACTGTAGAGAGACAGACAGGTTGAGCATCAGAGAAACAATGACACAGGTATTAGAGAAAGAGGCCGCTACGTGAAGGAACCAGTATATAGGTTATATGTATGATACATACAGTACATATAAGAACTGTGAGTCTCAGCGTCTGCACCATCCCTGTTCACTTCCTATGTCAAGGAGCGCACTTACAGGGTAGCCTGGAAAGAATCTGTCTGAACTGGGTAGTCTCACTACTGCGGTCCCTCAGGGTTCTGTTCTGGGTCCCATCATTTCCTCTCTGTACACAAAGTCACTCGGTTCTGTTATTCACTCACAGGGCTTAACCTACCACAGCTATGCAGATGACTAATTCTGTGTCCAGCGTTCTGAATCCCAGCTGACAGTGAGAACCTCAGCGTGTCTGGCTGACATCCATCAGTGGATATCGTCCACCTGAGGCTCAATCTGGACTGACACCCTCTTCCTTTTCCCATCCACGACCTCTCCATCAATAACAACAACTCCAGCGAATCGGACATCAGGGAACCGGGGTGTGACGATGAATGACCAGCTGTCCTTTGCTGCCAGCATGGCCCCCCACTCCTGCAGATTCACGCTCCACACCATCAGGAGGATACGACCAGTCCTCCCCCAGAATGCAGTGTGCATTCTGGTTCAGGCTGTCATCTCACATCCACTCCCTTGTGGCCGGTCTGTCTGCATGTGTTGGTCCTCTGCAGCCCAGCTGGTCTTCACGCGGTTCTCCCACAGCGCTCTGCAGCGGCTACCAAGGGCTGCTTCGGGTCACCGTTACCGCCCTGCCTCCATCCTACACCCAGGACATGGACCGACCGTGCAGCCGCCCCACTACACTGGACATACCGGCTCAGTACTCCTTCACCATGAGGAGGCCCGGCAGCCGTTCAGCTAAAGTCTGACCGTCCGCGGCCCTGGTTCCCCGATGGTGGAATGAGCTACTGGCTGATGTTAGAACTGTTCTGACAACTGTTCTATCCTGCACACCCTTCATCACTGAAAATGTATTGGCTCAGCCTGAATCAAGGCCCGAGAAAACAAATACCAAGTACAGGATATTGGAGTCTTTACCAGTACATTTACCAGCATATTGCAGTATTTATAAGTACATTTACCGGCACATTCAAAGTCAAAATCAGAGTCAAAGTAGCTTCATTGTCAATTGTCAATCCTTCACATGGCAAGACATACAAAGGAATCGATACGTTTCTCACCCTCCCACGGTGAAACAGATAAAGTGCACATTGCAGTATTTATAAGTATATATTATATATTACCAGCACCAATACCAGCATATTAGAATATTTACCAGTAGATGTGTCCCAGCAATGAGAGGGTGAAAGAGGCAGAGTCTCCAAACTCTGTGATGATGTCATCTTGACTCTTCTGTTTATTTAAGACCCCACCTGTTAGGACCTGTTCTCCTTCTGCTAGTCTGGAACCACAAAACAATCACAGTAGAAACACTTCCACTGAAATCACAACAGAGACACCATGTATTCAGTAGGCTAGATCTATAGCCTACCGATAAGTGAGAGACTGTGTGAGACCCCCGAGAGCAAGTGACAGACTGATAGTGACTAAGAGTGAGACGAGAGAAGGTCACCGAGTGAGAGACAGATTGACAGTGAGTAACTGAGAGTGAGACACAGAGTGAGACACAGAGGGAGACAGAGGGAGAGACAGAGGGAGAGACAGAGGGAGACACAGAGGGAGACACAGAGGGAGACACAGAGGGAGACACAGAGGGAGACAGGTGTGGTGTACATACTTGCTGAGGTCCACACAGCACTTGGCCAGCAGGTAACGGCACTGCGGTGTAGAACAGGTGTGAGTCTTCAACAGGCGGTAGGCCTTGTAGGCTTTCCCTGAGCGGAAATAACAGGTGGCCAACAGATAGAGAGCCTCCTCAGAGCCCACTAGGGAGGGAGGGAGGCAGAGAGTTCATACACAGCTCCTTACAGAACCTGACAGAATATAGGCCTACATACACAGTTCTGGATCTTTACAGAACCTGACAGAATATAAGATTCTAATCCAAACTTGTGAACTGAACCATTAAGGAATAATAATATATGATTTATGAATGTACTTTAAATATATCGCACAGTATGGCTCAATACGAATGCACATCATTTTAGCCCTAAATATATACACACAAAAAAACTTCAAAATAAATATATATAAAAAAATGTATATACAGAATATATACAGGTGTGCATGCGTTTACCCTCAGCGTAGAGTCTCTCAGCCAGGAAAACAGCATCCATGTAAGCATAGTGGTTCAGGGCCTGCCACACT